>APFE031233755.1:79727-210605 GCA_000404065.3 Pinus taeda | reverse complement strand
TTAACAGTCTCCAAGCGAAGAAGGCTACTCAGAGTTCATTTAATTGCCTTCCAAATTTTTGAGAAGTTATTCCGGCATTGCCAATTTCCAGCTAAAGGGAGGTCCAAACAGCTTAATCTTGGTCTCCCTAGGTTTAAATTTCTTGTTTTATAATATAGAGAATGTAAATCTGTCCAAACAACTTAATCTTAGCAAATTCTTAGATAGGTAGAGAAGCAGAGGAGCCCAACAGTTTAATCTGGGCCCTCGGATGAAATGAGGGTAGTCTGTAGATAGGAAAGAATGAAAAGAAAAAATAGAATGATGGGTCTGCAAATCTAAGTGCACCCAAATCAAAAGAAGAAAAAATGCTAGGTAAGTAGGCTGGGTAGGTAGTTTTGAGGTTGCTGAATCCTAACTGTTGATCAGTTCCAGGTTTTCAGGTGTCATCTTACTCAGGACACAATCAGCAGGTAGTTCTATGTGAGAAGCTCAGAAATAGATATAACTAACTCCCTTTCTCCACTTTCCCCCAATCATTAACTAACTTCCCCAAAAGAGGTCAAGATTTGCTTGATACCTCTTAAGTTTCATCATTTTCATAGCATTTTCTTGGGTAAAGATCTGCTTTACTCAAAGTTGTTCCATACTCTCTCTGAAGAATGGTTCTATCCCCTTATAACAACGTAAGGTCTTCTGAACTTAGCGCTTTCTTACCATATCCATATTAACCACTAACATTATTATTTAGCTCCCTATATGTTCCCATCCCCCTACTAATATTATGTAAATCATCCCCTATGTAAATATCCCTCCCCCTGGTTGAGAAATAACCATAAGTACCCCCAGGAATTACTCAGTTTACCTGAAACTTAGCAAGAACCCTCATGCTGCCCCTTCAAACCATTTTCCAAATACAATGGACTTCTTCTAGAGTATAAGATCCCTTTGAGGTGATCGGACCCCTTCCGAAGCCTCAAGCGCCTTTCGCACCCACTTACTTACTCCTTTTCGACCACAACAAACCCCTTGCCGACTTCCTTAACACTCCGCAGACCATAGAAAGCCAGATCACATCGCAAGATCGCAGTATCCTCTCCATGCAAGTTATGACCCATCCATCGCCACCTGACGCGATATAACGATATCGGTGGTCGGCGATCGCAAGCGCCAAATGTCCAATTGAAATACCTTCCCGTCCCCCGCCGACGCGATATTGCGATCGCATCGGAAAAGTTCATCGCATCGCCTTCAGTATCAGCACCTCGCCATGTCACTTTTGTACCAGGGACCCACCGCAGGCTGACGTCATTAGCCGTACTGCTGACATCAGCACCCAGAAAGCCGAAAATTCGCGCAGGAAGGGAAATCGCACTTCGGAGCTCCAGAACAAGAAACAGAGGCAGTTTTTGATGTGCAATTAGCGCGATGCGCTAATCGCGCATCGCTACAGGAAATAGGCCATTTCAGGGAATCTTTGGGGAATCTTTTGATTCCTTGGTCCATTGTGCGCCGAAAAAGCCCGAAAAATCGCCCGATTGTGCCAAATTCATCCTGTTTAAAGATAGCAGAAGATCAGTGACAAAGTTTAAAGTGTATCAAATCAAATCATCAAGTATCAAGCATGTCAAAGAGTATCAGTAGGTGGTGGAAGCCATCAATGTAGCGGCAAAGAGTATCAGTTAAAATCTTGAGCAGCGGCCCGAAGCAGGAGAACATTTAATACCTTCCAGCTGAGTCAAAGAAAGAGGGAAAAGCCACTCAAAGCCCTCAAATCATAATCATTACGCATTTAACTCGCACCAGAGCAGAACTACAGTTCCCGAAGCACAACCATTCCAGCAGCACCGCATCAAGCCTCCAAGGGCCACATTGTAGTCTGTGATTCAGCTGCCCCTAGCGCAGCCAAAAGGATTTACCTGCATTTAATTCCAGCAACACTTAGATTTTTGAAGAGTTTATCTAGTAGACCTGTTTAGGTCAATTGTAATGAATGTGTTTCCAATATTTTTCTTATATATGCCACCCCGAACAATGTAATGAGGGGTTTGTTGGTTGGTAGGTTGGTTAGTCAGTGATTCTAAGACATTGCTTAGCCTGATTCCCAGCAATTTCTCCAAGCAGAGACCCGCACTGTAACTGTCATATTTTCTATAATCAAAGATTGCTGAAAGCGTGGATTCAGAAACTACCTGATGTGTTCAATTGGCCAAGGAGTGATTACGGAATTCCTATGCTTCTACATGATTCAATAAGTGTTTCTCTCCTCTGTTAATTTTCATGTTTTTACCATCGTTCCGCCTTCTAATTTGCAGGAAAAAAGAATAGCTTAAGATTTGTTTCACTACACCTTAAGTTCAATTTCTGCATTTCTCTATGTTTTCATCAAAAATAGCTATGAGCATGTATACTTAAATGATCTTGTTTACGCTGTTTCTTTCACATATGAATGAATATTTAGGAATTCTTAACTGCTCCTACATCCCCATTCATCCATTTCTCCTCTTTTTCAACATGATGAAATGATTC
Source organism: Pinus taeda (assembly GCA_000404065.3). NCBI lineage: Eukaryota > Viridiplantae > Streptophyta > Pinopsida > Pinales > Pinaceae > Pinus > Pinus taeda. The sequence continues at coordinate 208,097 of APFE031233755.1, read as the reverse complement.
TCCTTTTCCTTTCATCCCTGATGTTCATTCCATCCTTTCAGTAGATTGATAATTGTATCCTGTGTGGTTATCCTGCTCCATAATCCCCTTGTGACCAAGATAACACAATAGCAACCCTTAATCCACAACTCCACGCCCAATGGTTCGAAACTTATCACACCTTACCTTGCCTCTTTGCTTGAGATTCCTACCATCCATCCAATCACAAAGAAAAAACCCCTGAGCCAAAAGCTAGCCTAAAATCATCAACAAAGTTGAATCATAAAAGAGAGAGCCCTCTCCGATTGCAGGTGGGCTAGAACCTGCAGTCCAAAGATTGGTTTGTGGTTACCTCGGCTGTATCCCTATAAGGAGCCTAGGGACAACCTGAGTGATAACATAATGGTGACTCCACTGGGGAACTCCTCAGATAAATTCATTAAACCACTCTGCAGCTCTACGAATGAAGAAACTGACCTGTGAAGGTCTAGGTCGACCTGTGTTGTTGCGATTTTTAAAAAAATTCCCAAAAAATATATTAGAAGCTGGTTCCTAAGAAACAAATGCATAATACATGAAATCCTGATCCAAACAGCCCACCTATTGTCGAAAATCTGAATTTAATTCCTAAGATCATTAGAAAACAAAAGCAAAAGGAATACCAAACTGCTGCTAGTCCTGAAACAGTTCAGCCAATCGGTGTACCAACCCCTGTTAAAGTTTTATTCCGGTCAACCCTGAGTTCCCCTGGCTCATTACCCCCTTCTCCAAGTAGCTCCTCTACACCTCTATCTCATATCCCTACTACCACTACTTCTCCTTCTACCCCGGTTATTCCTGTGATCCCCGCTGCTTTAGGTGCTCCGCTTATCCCCGTCATCATGGCTAGGTATGTGCCATTACAATTGCCTACTAATCCCGGGGCTATGCCTCAAGACTACCAATCAAAAATCACTTATTTTGATGGCACAACCTCCTACACCACCCTACAGCATACAAAGAAAATGCAGGATTATTTCGAGAGTTATGAGATTGATGATGAGAGTGTAAGAATGAAGATTTTTGTCCAAAGTTTGATCGGTGATGTCAGAACCTGGTTTAGGGCATTTCCACCCAATTTTATAGTAAACCCGGAAGCCTTATACTAGACATTCATTAACAGATGGGAGAAAAAGAAAGACCCCCTGCACATACTGTCCGAGTATGATACTATGAAGAGAGGACCTGGGGAAACTGTTCTGGATTACTGTGCCAGATTTAACAATGTTTACAATGCAATACCACCAAATTTAAGACCTCCACCTGACCTCGCATTATACAAATTCCTGGATGGCTTTGATGCCGAGATGGCATATCAATTAAGGGAAAGAGCCCCTCAAAGCCTGGCAGAAATGCAAGATGCTGCAGTAAGTGTGGAAGCAAATCTAATCGCTAAAAGAAATAGAACTAGAACTGAGAGAAGAACCACTTTCAAAGAAGAACCCTCCTCCTTCGAGCAGAAGCTAGATGTGATCATTAGTGGCATGCATAGGCTGGGAGATAGATTAGACAATGTTGAGAGGAAAACTTCATGGGAGGGTCAACAGCCCAATGCCACAAGGAACCCAAACTTTAGAAAAACCCAAAACTCAAACGTAGGTAGGGCCAGTCCGGACCACGATATTAGGCCTCCTTTTCAAGAAAACTATGCGGAGGCATCTACATTCGCTGAGCCCACAGATGGGACGCATATAAACCTGATAGATTCAGAAAACGAATAGCAACTCTTCCTCGTGGAAGAAGACCGACCATACCTTGATACAAAACAATTCCGCACCAAATCGGGAGAGTACTTTGACCTTAAACAAGGATATGACACTGCTATATATGAGGTACACAAGCAATACAAATTGAGAACAAGGACTGTTGATGTTCCCCCACCTAGCAGAACAAAAGATAACAAATAGCCCAACAAAACTAAAGGGAGGATCACCAACAATCAACCAGCTGGCAGCTCTGTCCCAAACACCCATCAGCTTACCGTGGAGGATGTAACAGAGACACACTCTCCTATTGATCACCCTCTGTTCCCCTCCCACCGAAAAGAAAATTTGAATAGCACCCCCGAACAGCTTCCCAAAACAGAAATACCACAAACGGTCATACCCCGTGATACTGCCATTCCAAAAGAGAACATAGAGAGTATGCCTGAAAAAGAGAAATTCACCACTATCAATGCCAAGAACTTAGTGGAAAAACCATTCAGTTTAGAAGCAGAGATTGGAAAACTCAAGATTTCCATTCCCCTTTCAGAACTGGCTAAGCATGATGTATATAGACGACAAATTCAAAAGTTTCTCCAATCGCCAGAAGTTAGGGATGATGTAAACGTTTTAGATGATACCCCTGAACTACTATTTGGCCTAGAACTACTATTTGGCCTAGAATTTGACGAAAAACAACATACAGACCTGTTCCACCTTTTTATGTCAGTCTGCACATACATGACAAAATATTGCATAATGTTATGTTTGACTCAGGTGCCTTGCATAACCTTATTCCCAAAACTGTAATGGAAAAGTTGAACCTCGATGTTACAATGCCCTACAAAGATCTGTATTCTTTTGATTCAAGTCAGGTCAAATGTTTAGGCTTCATCAAAGACCTTTGTGTCTCCCTAGTCCAATTCCCCAACAAGACAATTTTAGTGGACGTAGTAGTTGCCGACATCCCCACAAAGTATGGTATGCTTCTATCCAGATCGTGGGAAGCAATATTGCAAGGATCCCTTCAACTCGACCTCTCTTACACCACTATATCTGTATTTGGGCAACCAAAGAGACTTTATAGAGAAATGTTAATGAAATATGTGGTAAGCAGTGAGAAACAACCCCAAAATTTTCCCATATACTCAATCCATTCTGATATGGATTCTTTTATTTTATTTAATGATAACACTAGCCCTCCAATGGATGATAAATTGTTATCTTTGGAGCAAGGAATGAGCGTCAATGAGGAATCGGTTGCCAATACCCATGAAATTGTCTCAACAGCTAAGCCAACCAATAGGCAGCAAGAGGAAAACCCTGAAACAGGAAGTACCAATCCACCCGTTCCCCAAACAACTGAAACTCTCAATACAAACCTTGAACGAGAAGCCACATGGTATTTGGAGTTTGATGGTTCAGTTAACAAGTTAGGAGCAGGGGCTGGAGTACGGATTTACAATACTCACGAGAATCGCGCACAAGGCCATGCCTATAGACTCAATTTCAGATGTACAAACAATATGGCGGAGTACGAAGTTCTTCTCTTAGGTCTCAAGTTGCTCAAAACCCTAGGAGTTACTACAATCTCCATCCTAGGTGATTCAGACTTGATCATCCAATAGATAAAGGGTAACTTTGTCGCTAATGATAGTAGAATGAGAGCTTACAGAGCTGCTGCCAGCGAATTGCTTAGTGCCTTCAGTGAATTTGAGCTGGCCAAAATTGCATGAGACCATAATATTCATGCCCATAGCCTAGCCACCTTCACCAGCACATGTCAGTTTCCCTTTGAACCAAATCACCATTTCACTGCTGAAGTAAAACATAGACCTTCGGTCCCTAACAATGTCAAGGATTGGCAGGTATTCCAAGATGACGCCCAGATTAACAATTTTTTGACTCTGGAGGATGAATTCTCCAACACAAACATTGACATGGAGGCGATAGCCGAATCACAACAGTTAGCAGAAGAAGACCACCTGACTATGACAACTGCAAAAGCCAAACAAATCCTAAGCCCAACTGTTTTCGACACTTCAAACATAGGGCAGCTGAAACAGATTTGTTCACAGAAAACAACCAAGATAAAGGATGAGTTTATTGATCTGAAAGGTAATGTTCTGCCTGCCAGCCTTACTCCATTGGAAGACATGTTTGATGACAACGATGTAGCGAAAAAACCAAAGATGGAACCTTTGAATGCTGCCATAGAAGAACACAACATAGGAACAGCAGAACATCTAAGAATGATTAAATTATCCAAAAATCTGCCTCCTGACCAAAACCCGAAATATGTGGATTTGTTCAAAGAATTCCAAGATGTATTTGCCTGGAGTTATGAGGACTTAAAGTCCCATGACACTTCAGTAATCCAACATACCATTCCCCTAAAACCAAATCAAAAACCGTTCAAACAAAAGCTTAGAAGAATCAACCCCATGCTTCTTCCTTTGATTGAAAAAGAAATAAAGAGAATGTTTGAAGCAGGTATCATTGTGCCCATTAGATTCTCCGAATGGGTGTCTAACTTAGTTCCCACCAGAAAGAAAACAAGAGAGATAAGACTGTGTGTAGACTTGAGAAATTTAAACCAAGTCTCTCTAAAAGACCACTACCTGTTGCCCAAAATGGATCATATCTTGCAAAGAGTAGTGGGTTCCTCTAGAATTTCTTTACTAGATGGATTTTTAGGATTTAACCAAATCCTTGTTCACCCAGATGACCAGGACAAAACAGCTTCTATCACACCCTGGGGAACGTTTAAGTATGTTAAAATGCCTTTTGGGTTGAAAAACACCTGTGCTACCTTTCAAAGGGCAATGTATATTGTGCTTGCTAAGGAGATACATGATTTCCTCATAGTTTACCTTGATGACCTGACCCCATTCTCCAAATCCAACCAAGAGCACCTTAAGCACTTAAGGTAAATTTTCATGACATGTAGGAAATATGGCATTTCCTTGAACCCTAAGAAGTCCCTGTTCACCCTGGAGGAAGGCAAGAGTTTAGGGCATATAATATCAAAAGATGGGATCAGAATTGACCCAGAAAGAATTCAAGCTATCCTCCAAATCCCTTACCCAAGAAACATAAAATAATTGCAAGCATTCCTCGGAAAGATCAACTTCCTGAGAAGATTTATCCCAAATCTAGCCGAGCTAGTAAGGTTATTGAGCAACATGCTAAAAAAGGACGCCAAGGTAAGATGGTCTCTTGAAGCCAAGCAGGCTTTCGAGAGTATTAAAACTGCCCTAACCCAAACACCCGTCCTTACCAGTTCGCAATTTGACAGAGATTTTATCATTTTTTCCTTTGCATCTAAACATACTATAGCTGTTGTCCTTCTACAGAAAGATGATCAAGGCAACAAGAAGCCAATTGATTTCTTCAACCGAGCTTTGAGAGACGCACCCTTGAAATTTCAGATTATGGAGAAGCAAGCCTACGCCCTAGTCAAAGCCATCAAAGATTTCAGAATTTACATCCTATATTCCCATGTGATTGCCTATGTCCCTAATGCTGTTGTAAAGGATATACTAACTCAAGAGGGACTGGAAGGCAAAAGAGGCAAATGGATTGCCAGCATCCTTGAATACGACATTGAGATAAAGCCCACCAAGCTCATAAAAGGACAAGTATTAGCCAAGATAATGTCCGAAACAAACTTCCAAGCATTAGACATTAATCAACTGGACAATGAACCGGAGCTGGCAACTCCACAGATCAGTGAAACCTTCATGCAATCCCCTTGGTACACTGATATTTGCTTTGTATTATTAAACCTGTGTGCTCCCCCAGGGTTTTCCAGAACCAAGAAAAGATTTCTAAGGATGAAATCATCAAATTTTTGTGTCATAGATGGTACTTTATTTTGGAAAAATCATGAAGGTATTTTGCTTAAATGTTTAACTATAGATGAAACTAACAGCATCATGAAAGAATTTCATGCAGGGGACTGTGGAGGACACTTATATTGGAAATCCACAGCGAATAAGATATTACGCGCTGGTTATTACTGGCCCTCCTTATTTGTAGATGTAAATAAGTTTACTGCCTCATGCCATAAATGCCAAATCTTTGAAGGAAAAAGAAAACTACTGTCGTTGCCCCTTAAGCCCATTTCAACCGAGAAACCTTTTCAACAGTGGGGTCTTGACTTCATTGGAGAAATCCATCCCTCTTCCTCAGGCCAACACAAGTGGATTTTAACAGCCACCGATTATTTTACCAAGTGGATTGAAGCCATCCCATGTAGGCAAGCCAATGACTCCACCATTATCCAATTCCTTGAGAGCAACATCCTTTCTAGATTTGGCTGCCCTGAGAAAATTATCACTGACAACGCCACGGATTTCAAATCCAAAAAAATCATGAACTTTTGCCATAAATACCACATTACCTTAGGCCACTCCACAGCTTATTACCCTCAAGTTAATGGCTTGGCCGAATCGTCCAACAAAAGCCTCATCAATATCATAAAGAAGCTGCTGGAAGAAAACAAAAAGAACTGGCACAAAAAGTTCACAAATGCTCTGTGGGCAGACAGACTTTCCACCAGAAAATCTATCGGGATGAGCCCTTATGAACTTGTATATGGCATGGAAGCCAAGTTCCCTTCATCTCTGGGCATACCTACTATCAAATTGTTGCAATAAATTTAGGCTAAACGAAATGATATGAAGAGAAGAGTTAATCAGACCATTCACCTTTAGCAAACCAGAGAACAAGTTTTCAACAGAGCTCAAATACTGCAGGAAAAAATCAAGAAAATGATCGATAAGAAGACCAAAGCAGAGGATTTTTGGGTAGGCAGCAAAGTTCTAAGATGGGATTCACGAAGAGAAGACAAGGGAAAACACGCAAAATTCGATTTTCTGTGGAGAGGTCCATACATTATCAGTGCTGTGCAAGGAAATAACACCTATTTTCTCAAATCTCCACATGGCAGCACAGCTGAAGAAGGCCCAGTCAATGGCCGGATGCTGAAACACTACAATGATCCTCTTGATTGAAAAGAAGATGGTGGTTTGTTTTGTACATAATTGTATATATCAGTATTTTGATTTTTGTAAGAGTCCATAATGCTGGAGCACGCAAAAGAAAACAGGCGGCGCTTTACAGTTTAACAGCAGCACAAGTGAAAGAAATGAGCTGTTACCAAGTCTAAAAGTTCAAATCAATATTGCAGTCAGGAAGAAGACGATTTTGCAGAAAACAGCAACAACTAAAGACTAAGGCATTCTGACCTGTTGTTCTTGGTTTCTCACAAGGAGAAACCATCCCCAAGTGGAGCCACTGTTAGCCTCCTGCTGCGGCAGGTTACTCATATTTCATGATTGACATTTTACAGGCCAAATATGTCATACTTTGCATGCTGCAATGCTCCATATTTGCTTAACAGTCTCCAAGCGAAGAAGGCTACTCAGAGTTCATTTAATTGCCTTCCAAATTTTTGAGAAGTTATTCCGGCATTGCCAATTTCCAGCTAAAGGGAGGTCCAAACAGCTTAATCTTGGTCTCCCTAGGTTTAAATTTCCTGTTTTAGAATATAGAGAATGTAAATCTGTCCAAACAGCTTAATCTTAGCAGATTCATAGATAGGTAGAGAAGCAGAGGAGCCCAATAGTTTAATCTGGGCCCTCGGATGAAATAAGGGTAGTCTGTAGATAGGAAAGAATGAAAAGAAAAAATAGAATGATGGGTCTGCAAGTCTAAGTGCACCCAAATCAAAAGAAGCAAAAATGCAAGGTAAGTAGGCTGGGTAGGTAGTTTTGAGGTTGTTGAACCTAATTGCTGATCAATTCCAGGTTTTCAGGTGTCATCTTACTCAAGACACAATCAACAGGCAGTTCTATGGGAGAAGCTCAAAAACAGATATAACTAACTCCCTTTCTCCACTTTCCCCCAATCATTAACTAACTTCCCCAAAAGAGGTCAATATTTGCTTGATACCTCTTAAGTTTCATCATTTTCATAGCATTTGCTTAGGTAAAGATCTGCTTTACTCAAAGTTGTTCCATACTCTCTCTGAAGAATGGTTCTATCCCCTTATAACAGCCTAAGGTCTTCTGAACTTAGCGCTTTCTTACCATCTCCATATTAACCACTAACATTATTATTTAGCTCCCTATATGTTCCCATCCCGCTACTAATATTATGTAAATCATCCCCTATGTAATTATCCCTCCCCCAGATTGAGAAATAACCATAAGTACCCCCGGGAATTGCTCAGTTTACCTGAAACTTAGCAAGAACCCTCATGTTGCCCCTTCAAACCATATTCCCTTTGAGGTGATCGGACCCCTTCCGAAGCCTCAAGCGTCTTTTGCACCCACTTACTTACTCCTTTTCGACCACAACAAACCCCTTGCCGACTTCCTTAACACTCCGCAGACCATAGAAAGCCAGATCGCATCACAAGATCGCAGTATCTTCTCCATGCAAGTTATGACCCATTCGTCGCCACCCGACGCGATGTCTCAATATCGGCGGTCGGCAGTCGCAAGCTCCAAATGTCCAATTGAAATACCTTCCCGTCCCTCGCCGACGTGATATTGCGATCGCATCATAAAAGTTCATCGCATCGCCTTCAGTATCAGCACCTCGCCATGTCACTTCCATACCAGGGACCCACCACAGGCTGACGTCATCCGCCGTACTGCTGACATCAGCAGCCAGAAAGCTGAAAATTTGCGCAGGAAGAGAAATCGCACTTCGGAGCTCCAGAACAAGAAACAGAGGCAGTTTTCGATGCACGATTAGTGCGACTCACTAATCGCACATCGCTACGAGAAATAGGCCGTTTCGGGGAATCTTTGGGTAATATTTTGACTCCTTGGTCCGTTGTAAACTGAAAAAGCCCAAAAATCGCCCGATCGTGCCAAATTGATCCGATTTAAAGACAACAGAAGATCAGTGACAGAGTTTAAAGTGTATCAGATCAAATCATTCGGTATCAAGCGTGTCAAAGAGTATCAGTAGGCGGCGGAAGCCATCAATGTAGCGGCAAAGAGTATCAGTTAAAATCTTGAGCAGCTGCCCGACGCAGGAGAACATTTAATACCTTCCAGCTGAGTCAAAGAAAGAGGGAAAAGCCACTCAAAGCCCTCAAATCATAATCATTACGCATTTAACTCACACCAGAGCAGAACTACAGTTCCCGAAGCACAATCATTCCAGCAGCACCACATCAAGCCTCCAAGGGCCACATTGTAGTCTTTTCTGATTCAGCTGCCCCTAGTGCAGCCAAAAGGATTTACCTGCATTTAATTCCAGCAACACTTAGGTTTTTGAAGAGTTTTTCTAGCAGACCTATTTAGGTCAATTTTAATGAATGTCTTTCCGATATTTTGCTTATATATACCACCCCGAACAATGTAGTGAGGGGTTGGTTGGTTGGTAGGTTGGTTAGTTAGTGAGTCTAAGACATTGCTTAGTCTGATTCCCAGCAATTTCTCCAAGCAGAGACCTGCACTGTAACTGTCATATTTTCTATAATCAAAGATTTCTGAAAGCGTGGATTCAGAAACTACCTGATGTGTTCAATTGGCCAAGGAGTGATTATGGAATTCCTGTGCTTCTACATGATTCAATAAGTGTTTCTCTCCTCTGTTAATTTTCATGTTTTTACCATCGTTTCGCCTTCTAATTTGCAGGAAAAAAAAATAGCTTAAGATTTGTTTCACTACACCTTAAGTTCAATTTCTGCATTTCTCTATGTTTTCATCAGAAATAGCTATGAGCATGTATACTTAAATGATCTTGTTTACGCTGTTTCTTTCACATATGAATGAATATTTAGGAATTCTTAACTGCTCCTACATCCCCATTCATCCATTTCTCCTCTTTTTCAGCATGATGAAATGATTCTCCTTTTCCTTTCATCCCTGATGTTCATTCCATCCTTTTAGTAGATTGATAATTGTATCCTGTGTGGCTATCCCACTCCATAATCCCCTTGTGACCAAGATAACACAACAGCAAGCCTTAATCCACGACTCCATGCCCAATGGTTCGAAACTTATCACACCTTACCTTGCCCCTTTGCTTGAGATTCCTACCATCCATCCAATCACAAAAAAAAAACCCCTGAGCCAAAAGCTAGCCTAAAATCATCAACAAAGTTGAATCATAAAAGGGAGAGCCCTCTCTGATTGCAGGTGGGCTAAAACCTGCAGTCCAAAGATTGGTTTGTGGTTACCTCGGTCGTATCCCTATAAGGAGCCTAGGGACAACCTGAGTGATAACAGAAGGGAATTAAGGAACATCAATCCCTTTATCCCTTCCTCCATGGAACTAAATCCTATGTTTGGGAGGGCATTCATTATCACCATTTATAGCATAATTTCCTTTATTCACCTATAAAAAGACCACTCATCTAAGTGATCAGGGGTTGGAAATCATTAAGTTATAGGGAGATGATGTTAGTATGAGACTTGAGTTGGTTTCAAGTATTGTAATGATGTCAAAATATCTTGCTTATTATGAGGAGAGGATGGCATTGAACTGGACGAGTGACATTGAATCAAGCAAATTGGGTTGTAACTCTTCCTTTTACTAATAAAGTGTTCAATATTTTTTCCATATGTTTGTATTGTTCATTGATGCTTTCATATGTGTATTATGCTCTTGATTCCATTTTATGTTTAATCAATAGATCATTATCATATGCTTTGATCGGTTTTTGTCTTCTATCTATGTGCAGGTACATTTCAAATGGATTAAGTACAGAAAGGAGCAATAGAATTGGTCGAGGAAGATAAGGAGTAAGTGAAAGCTTCAGATAGGCTTCTTTACTATCTTATTTAATCTATTGGTCGTAGAAAAAGTAGAGAATTCTTTGCACTGATGTTCTCGACTTATCCACTAGTCTAGGGGTTTAAGCATTTATCCATATTAGTAAAGTTAAGTTTCCCTGTAGGTTATGTGAAGGGAATCACCCCATTCACCTTTGTCCCTATCTGGACAAAGACAAAAAATTGTTGGATAATTGTGCCACTTCACTACAGCGACTTCCATCTAGTTATAGGAGACTCTCCCTTTAATCATGTTGGGGGCATGTAAACCAATCTCAAGTATTGCTCTTTGTTTCAAGCTTGTGTAAAAATAAAACTAAATTCAAGCATATTTTTTTGTTTTAATCTTGTGTAAAAATCAAACTTAATCCAAGCATAGTTATTCGTTTCAAGCTTGCGTAAACATGAAATTGAATCCAAGCATAGTTCCCTATGGTTCAATCTTGTCTAAAAGTGAAGCCATTTTTATTTTTACATGATTACCATTCTATAAGCCTCTTTCATCAGATGAGCCTTGGTTTTTTTCATCCCATCGCCACCATCCCTTTGGATGATCATAAACTTTCACTTGGTTGTTTTACCCTTTTTGAGGAACAATTGCAATGAGTGGTCTTATTAGCCAACCTCTTCACATAAATCAACATGTTTTGAGAAGTTCCAACATCACCAAAACCAGTTGCTACCCTAGACACCACTCACTCCTCAAAATGGAGTCCTCTTTAAGCTCTTTTCAAACTCTCTAAATATGAAAATATTTCCAAGCGCTTGTCCTTTCCAACTCGTTAATGGATTGAAAACGATATCTCCCTTGTATTATTTTACACTTTTTTAGACTTGAGTGATTAATTTATGAAAAAGAACTTGTGGAGTTTTCCTTTTGTACCGTTTCAAACTCTATAAACATGAAAAGGGCTGAGTTATCTTTGTTGTTAAACTCGTTAAAAACATCAAATAGTGGCAAACTTGTCCATCTAGACAAGACCGAGTTTTACCTTTGCTAGACTCGTTAAAGCATCAAATAGCGATGGATTCACCTGAAGGGTGGAATTATAAAACAAGCATATGTTATCCTCTCCAAGCTTGATAAAAATAGATAGGTCCTGGTCAGGAATGACTAGGGAAAATGGGAAAAAGGGGAGAACACTTTATGGTAGCAAGTCAGTCTTGAACATGGCACTTTCACTTCATGACTCTGACTTTTTGGGTTGGGTTATGTACTTGATGGTTAGCATACTCATGGTCTATCACACAATCCATCACTTTTGTTTTGGGTCAATGTTGTGAATTCATTCAGACTATTTGGGTTGGGTTATTTACTTGATAGTTATCATACCTATGGTCTATCACACCATCCATTACTTTGGTTTTCGGTCAATGCTGCCAATTCATTCAGTGTCAGCGATATGTTCAAGAGAACTCATTCAATTCAAACTTCAACTTTTGCAATACCATAAACCTTTATTTTCATGACTTCCATTCCTGAACCTTCTGTCGTCAGTTGATTTTCATCTCCAAAATCATTTACCTTGTTTTGTGTCATTGATGTGGTATACATCAAGGGCCTCTTGCAACAAGTCACTTCTTGTCAACATCACCACATTATTCAAGAAGTTGACTTAGAAACACCCCTTCATTACCTTCAAGCTTGCTTACATCAATGGTAGGTTTCTCGCTTCCGGTGATAGGTTGACATCACTGGCCTTCGACCAAAAGACCTTGTATGGTGTTTGACATCAAAATATTTATTCACACTATGCGAAATGTACTATATTACCTTGAGGGTCATTATCATTATCGGTGATTCCTCTCGCGTCTATTAATGGCTTACATCATTGGCTAGTAATTAGACTATGTCTTCCCATGTTCAACTTCAAATCATCTATTCACATGGTTAGACTTGTGCTTGATCGAAAGATTGAACGAGATTGAAGACCCTAGATCTAGTTTCATCCATCTAGCCTGCGATATTTTTAGGAGTACTAAATCACATGTATAATGGCCTTACGTTCATGGTCATCCATTCATGGTTCTATATCTGTAGATGACTATGTTTGTACATGTAATGAAATTTTATAAGATGAGCATGGATATGCCTTCCCTCAACAACTTCATGAGCAAAAATCAAATTATCATGACATATGTATTGTAATTGATGCAGGTCACCTACCACTTCGAAACCTCCTCTCCACATAATAAATTATTTCCCTCGACATACATATTTATGACTTAATGCTTTAGGGGGAAACTGTTACAGATCCATTTGCGCACATCAACCCTAACTTATAGATTAGTACTATTAAGGCCCATGAAACCCTAATTCAATTGTTACATGCCCTAATGAAGTCAACCATCAGAATGCCTCATTCCCAAGAGATGCCATGATTGAAATCATCCAAAAACTACTTCTAAGAAGATCATCGGACGCAGGCCTTTATCAAGGTGCACTTCAATGCAGCCCAGTAGACTACTAGGGTGCATTGCAATGCACTTGAGCCCTCTTTGGCCTGCGTTGGGAGAATTTGAGTGAAATCTGCATTAGGGTTTGGAATATTATTATCCATAGGATGCCTCTAGAAGTTTCCCAAGGCTATCCACTCCTTTGGGCTCAAAATTGGATTAGGGAAGGAGTTAAGGAACTTCAATCCCTTTATCCCTTCCTCCACGAAACTAAATCCTAAGTTTGGGAGGGCATTCATTGTCACCATTTATGGCATAACTTCCTTCATTCATCTATAAAAAGACCACTCATCTAAGTGATTAGGGGCTGGAAATCATTGAATTATAGGGAGATGCTGTTAGTATGAGACTTGAGTTGGTTTCAAGTATTGTAATGATGTCAGAAATTTTGCTTGTTATGATGAGAGGATTGGATTGAACTAGAGGAGTGACACTGAATCAACAAAATTGGGTTGTAACTCTTCCTTTTACTAACAAAGTGTTCAAAGCTTTTTCCATATGTTTCTATTGTTCATTGATACTTTCATATGTCTATTATGCACTTGATTCCATTTTATGTTAATAAATAGATCATTATCATATGCTTTGATCAGTTTTCTTCTTCTGTCTTTGTGCAGGTAATTTTCAAGTGGATTAAGTACGGAAATCAGTGACAAAATTCATCAAAGGAGATAACGAGTAAGCGAAATCTTCAGGTAGGCTTCTTTACTATCTTATTTAATCTATTGGTTATAGACAAAGTAGAGAATGCTTTGGACTATTGTTCTAGACTTAGCTACTAGTCTAGAGGTTTAAGCATTTATTCGTACTAGTAAAGTTAAGTTTCCCTGTAGGTTATGTGAAGGGAATCACCCCATTCACCTCTGTGCCTATCTGGACAAAGCCAAAAAAACGTTGGATAACCATCATCCTTCACCACAACGACTTCCATCCAATTACAAGAGACTCTCCCTTTCATGATGCTAGGGGCATGTAAAGCAATCTCAAGCATAGTTCTTCATTTCAAGCTTGTGTAAAAATTAAACTGAATTCAAGCATAGTTTTTCATTTTAATCTTGTGTAAAAATGAAATAGAATCCAAGCATACTTGTTCGTTTCAAGCTTGTGTAAACATGAAACTAAATCCAAGCATAGTTCCCTATGGTTCAACCTTGTCTAAAAATGAACACATTTCAATTTTTAACCCTCGTGATTGCCATTCTATTAGCCTCTTTCGTCAATGGAGCCTTTGTTGTTTTCAACTCATCACCACCATCCCTTTGACTAATCATATGCTTTCACTTGCTTGTTTTACACTTTTTGAGGAACAATTGCAATGAGTGGTCTTATTAGCCACCGTCTTCACATAAATCAACATGTTTTGAGAAGTTCCAACATCACTAGAACCAGTTGCTACCCTAGACACTACTCATTCCTCAAAATGGAGTCCTCTTTAAGCTCTTTTCAAACTCTCTAAATATGAAAATATTGTCGAGCGCTTGTCCTTTCCAACTCATTAACGGATTGGAAATGATATCTCTCTTGTATTATTTTATGCTTTTTCGAACTTGAGAGATTAATTTACGAAAAAGAACTTGTGGATTTTTCTTTTTGTACCTTTTCAAACTCTCTAAACATGAAAAGGACCAAGTTATATTTGTCGTTAAACTTGTTAAAAACATCAAATAGCAACAAACTTGTCCATCTAGACAAGACCAAGTTTCACCTTTGTTAGACTCGTTAAAGCATCAAATAGCGATGGATTCACCCGAAGGGTGGAATTATACAACAAGCATATGTTATTCTCCTCAAACTTGATAAAAATAAAGAGGTATTGGTCAGCAATGACTGGGAAAAATGGGAAAAAGGGGACAACACTTTATGGTACCAAGTTCCTCTTGAACATGACACTTTCACTTCAGCACTGTGACTTTTTGGGCTGGGTAATCTGCTTGACGGTTATCATACTCATGGTCTATCACACCATCCATCACTTTTGTTTTGGGTCAATGCTTTCAATTCATTCAGACTATTTGTCTTGGATTATTTGCGTGATGTTGATCATACCGATGGTCTATCATACCATCCATTACTTTGGTTCTGGGTCAATGATGCCATTTCATTCAATGTCACTGATATTTTCAAGAGAAGTCATTCAGTTCAAACTTCATCCTTTGCAATACCGTAAACCTTCATTTTCATGACCACAATTCCTGAACCTTCTATCGTTAGTCAATTTTCATCTCCAAAATCATTTACCTCATTTCGTGTCATCGATGTGGGATACATCAAGGCCCTCCTCTAATGAGTCACTTCTTGTCGACATCAGCACATTATCTAAGAAGTTGACTTAGAAACGCCCCTTTAGTATCTTGAGGCCTGCATACATCAATGGCAGGTTTCTTGCTTCTGGCGATAGGTTGACATCACTAGCCTTTGACCGAAAGACTTTGTATGGTGTTCAACATCAAATCATTCATTCACACCATGCGAAATGTACTATAGTACCTTTAGGTTCATTATCATTATCGGTCATTCCTCTCATGTTTGTTAATGGCTTACATCATTGGCTAGTAATCAGATGGTGTCTTCCCATGTCCGACTTCAAATCATCTATTCACATGGTTAGACTTGTACTTGACCGAAAGACTAAACGAGATTGAAGACACCGGATCTAGTTTCATCCATCCAGGCTGCGATATTTTCAGGGGTACTAAATCAGATCTAAAATGGCCTTACATTCATGGTCATCCATTCATGGGTCTATATCTGTAGATGACTATATTTGTACATGTAATGAAATTTTATAAGCTGAGCATGGGTATGCCTTCCCTCAGCAAGTTCATGAGAAAAAATAAAATTATCATGATATATGCATTATAATTGATGTAGGTCACCTTCCACTTCGAAACAAACTCTCCACATAGAAAGTATTTCACTCGAAATACATATTTATGACTTCATGCTTTAGGGGGGAACTCTTACAAATCCATTTGGGCACATCTACCCATACATACAGATCAATATTATTAGGGCCCATCAAACCCTAATTTAGTTGTTACATGCCCTAATGAATTCAACCATAATAATGCCTCCTTTGCAAGAGATTCCATGATTGGAATTATCCAAAAACCGCCTCTAAGAAGATCAATGCAAACAAGCCTTTATCAGGGTGCACTACAGTGGAGCCTAGTACACTGCCAGGGTGCATTGCAGCGCACTTGAGCCCTCTTTGGCCTGTGCTGGGTGAATTTGAGTGAATTATGCATTTGGGATTGGAATATTCTTATCCATAGGATGCCTCTAGAAGTTTTCCAAGGCTATCCACTCATTTGGGCTTGAAATTGGATGAGGGAGGCAATTAAGGAACACCAATCCCTTTATCCCTTCCTCCATGGAACTAAATCCTAAGTTTGTGAGGGAATTCATTGTCATCATTTATGGGATAACTTCCTTCATTCAGCTATAAAAGGACCGCTAATCTAAGTGATTAGGGGCTAGAAATAATTGAAATATAGGGAGATGCTGTTAGGATGACACTTGAGTTGGTTTCAATTATTGTAATGATGTCAAAATGTCTTGCTTGCTATGAGAAGATGATGGGATTGAACTGGAGGAGTGCCACTGAATCAGGTAGATTGGGTTGTAACTCTTCATTTTAACAATAAAGTTTTCAAATCTTTTTCCATATGTTTGTATTGTTTATTGATGCTTTCATATGTGTATTATGTACCCGATTCCATTTTATGTTTAATTAATAGATCATTATCATATGCTTTGATTGGTGTTTGTATTCTGTCTATGTTCAGTTACTTTTCAAGTGGATTAAGTATAGAAAGGAGCGACAGAATTGGTCAAGGGAGATAAGGAGTAAGCGAAAGCTTAATTTAGGCTTCTTTACTGTCTTATTTAATCTATTGGTTATAGAAAAAGTAGAGAATGCTTTGCACTATTGTTCTAGACTTAGGTACTACTCTAGGGGTTTAAGCGTTTATCTTTAGACATTAAAACTTCCCAAAACAATTGTGTACTACACAATTTTAGTTGGAAAATAGGGGTCACTGTTGCCTCTGATTGCATAGTTCACAATTGAGCAAGGCTGGTGACTGTGCATGATGCAGTTGTAGGTGGCGAGGGAGGACCTCTGTTGAGAAAGTGAACAATGTGTAGTTGGAGAGGCTAGTGAGTCTCAAGGATTACACATTTTATTCCAACAGACAAGTAGCTTCTAGATCTATGAGTGAAGAGGGGAAGGGTGTGGATCTTCCTCATAATCAATTAGTTCAGCCACTAACATCAAGCAAACAAGAGAGTAAAATTAGAGGAACATTCATGCATAAATACACCCAAAAACAATAATTGATAGTAGGAAAAAAGAAAAGAAATGCGATGCACCACATGTATGTAAGGTTGAAAGAAAAACATAACACATGTAGAATTGAATAATAACAAAAAAATCACTTTCTACAAGAAGAATCAGGAAAAATGACACTTGCAAACACAAAAGCAACAAAAGTGACAAAAATGGTAGCAAAAAGAGACACTCGAGAAACTTACTCGCAAAAGATGTGCAAAGTAAATCTAAAGTTCCTTGAACTTAAGGGGATGGCTAGAGATCCAATGGAAAGTGTGAAAATGAGCTCTATGAGACTTCATTATATATATTAGTGCTCACGAGATTAGGGATAGATTTTTTTCCATGCATACCTAAAATCAATGAGGGAACGACACTTGTTTTAAAGTAAATCTTGGAAAATTGTGCCACACTAGATATACATGAAAAAATCCTATTTTATAGGAGTGTGTAGTTGTCTAATCTTAAGGGATGTGTAGTTCATTAGTTGAAGAGAGTGCCCAGTTCTCAGTGAGAAGGTATTGCATTGTTTTATTGAATAGTGAGTTACACATTTTCATCTCACAATGATGATTCCACATTTTCTCTTCACAATACATGTATGCCTCGATGAGTACACTATTAAGTTTCAAAAGGAGTTGTGTAGTTCCCTGTGATAGAGGATTACACAGTTTATCAAGATAATGAGATAATGCATGCAACCAGTGCTATATTAGTACAAGACTTAGCTTGTGTTTGAGAAGTGTTTACTTGTCTTCATAAGTTGTGAAACTATTATTGACAAGACCTAATTGTCATCATGAAATCACAGTTAATACATCACAAGCCTAATCATGAAAGTATAAGTAATTATGACTCTTAATAAAAAGGAAGAACACTTGAGACCATTTAAAATGATAGTTCTTATGATCAAACGTAGGCTCCAAAATTGAAGTGTAGGAAAAATTTTGGAGGGGGGTTTCAGTAACTACAACATGTTTGTTGCTCTCTTTCTGAAAGGGTCAATGCTGGAAAGAAGTGTTTTTTCAGGTAGGGTGGTGTTCCGACAATTGTGGATAGGGTGGTGACATTCCTTGGTTTCTCATACTTGGCACCTAGAGGTGGAGTTAATGTTGCGCCAGCATAGGGGCACTCTTCGAGGTGTCAACCATCAAGGCCAGCATGCAGAGTGGTATGCATAGGTACAAAATGTTGATGCACAGGGAGGAGCAAAAGTGAAGGGTGAGGTAGCCCACGAATGGGCCGAGTCACTGGGCTAAGTGGAGAAACCACCATATTTATCCATGATAGTTAATTAGTTGGGCAATATTTAGGTGACTCTTGATGTTATCCACCAAAAAATATATGATGATAGAAATGAAATAATAGCCTATGTCAATGATATCTATTACAACCAAGGATAAATTCTAGAGCATCTTGCTTCAGTGAGACTGAGCCATTGCTACAACAATGACCATATGTATGAAATTGAGGCATGAATAGCACACATTGACTATCATGTTCATGAAGGGAATGGACCTCCTGCGGTATTTGTTGGTGGCAATGCTCCGAATCCACTTCCTTGATATGAAAATTGCTAGTTACTTCCTGGTTTTGTCTATGTTTTGGGTAATTTGGCCATTTTTTGTTGGGACTCGTGTAGCAAATGGAAATATCTCTTACGTTTTTACACTACTCTCTTTGCTAACAAATATGGTCATAGTGAATCGGGGAGAGAAGTTGGCCAACGAGATGTACTTTGTACCTTTTTGAACAGTTAATGAAAGTTTTTTATCTACAAAAAAAATTACGAAGTAATTGAATTATTTTATTTTTAATTATGTCTTCCTTTTTACTTGTTCAATACACACATATACCTTTTCTATATATATGTATTTGAAATTCTTATTTGTAACAACTTTGGGTTAAAGTTTCATGTAATAAAGAATAATAAAGGAAAGATATGACCAAGGTCATGGGACACATACTCCAAAGTTGAATGTTGGGAAAACATCATAGTGGGCATTAATCGTGGCTTATTAATGGCTATGGAAATTGGTAATGACATTGGGCAAAGGAAAAAAGGAAATAAATGATATTTAATTATGGAAATAAAGGAAAAAAGGAGAAAAGGAAGGTGAAGAGAAACAAATTTACATAAAAGGAAAATTAAAGGAAAATGAAAGAAAAAGGAGACACTAATGATAAAAGTGCATAAGAGAAATAGTTCACAACTTTTGTTGGTCCAATTTTGGTCTCTCCTTTATTTCTCTCTCTCATACACTCTTACAAACTTAGAGTATTCTTGGAGTGCTTTAGCATTCACTTGGATTTGGAGAAAGGCAAGCAAACAAGAAAATGAAGGAAAGAAAGGAGAAGGTTGGATAAGAAGATTCAACATGAGGATTTTGCAATTAATATATTGCATGTGTGATTTCCATGTTGGGATTTGACGACATGGTACATGAATTACTTTATTTGGTTCATTTTTTGTCATTAACATGGATTTTTCCTGGTTTGATAGTGGTTTTATCCATGCCTTGCCATTTCATGGATAGCCATGTTGTGATGGGATTCATTCTTAGTTGAGCTTTAGATTTCTAGAAGGTTTTGGAGCTAGGTGAGGTGGTCTTGGGAAAATCCCAAGGGTTTGGGGTGGAGATGGTTTTCTCCTAAAAGTACTTGATAGGTGGGTGGAGATAGACAAATTCTTCAAGGTATGGTGAAGGAATTTTGAGGCTTCCAATCTTGGTTTGGTTTTGTGATCTCAAGACTAGTTTGGGTGAGATCATAGTAGCTTAAGGGTGAAGGTGGTTTAACCTCTAGACTCACTAGTTAATTATCTCTTGGTTTATCCCATGAGATACCACATTCACGATGGAATATGGCATGTAGAAATTTCACCTGTAGATCAAACTGATATATGCAATGTACAAAAGCATAATACTTGATCTAGTTCTACAAAACATTAAGCGGAAGCATAATCGATTTCATAAGCAACATCAAGCAGAAACAGATATAACTGAGTAAGAGAAATAATAAACCATAACACAAGATATATCACTGGGGAAAGCACCAACATAAAACCCCAACACTGTATTATCAATCAAGTGGAAATCCTCTTCAATTTACAAAAAGAATCAGCTCAAGAGCTATCCTGCTCTTTTTGCAATCAAAAGATGAAGATCATAGACTACCTAGGCCTAAACATATAGGCCACAAGTCCTCCAATCTCCTATATCACGTAATTCTCTTGGAAATAAATCCTTTTCCATGCAAGGAATACTTACTAGAAATATCCTAGCAACTGACAGTACACTGTCCCACTATCTGAACTCAACTGGGTCTCTGTCTGAACTGACATGCATCAGTTATCCATGAGAGAATACTCAGTTATCTGAAAATAATAGTTGTCACATGCATGCAAGAATTAACAAACTAATATCTCATTATTTTAACAACTTGTTAAATTAATTTAACTAGACTTGACTAAGTTAAACTAAGTAAACTAATCCTCTCAATATAGAACTGAACCTTATCTCCTTTAATAAAGGGATAAATTTCCAAATCAAGAGAGAAAATAATTGCATGATCTCACAAATACTTCAAGTTTAATTTTCCATAACTAATTAACTCATGGAGATTAATTAATTAATATTTTAAACTGCTAGTAAGACCAAATTCGTTTTTACTTCCTATAGTTAGACCAGGCACTGCTAAAAATAGGAAGGGACCCAGAAATGCTATTTTTTGAAGTTTCTATTTTTAGCAATTTCACCTCTCACCCAAGGTGGCCAAAATGCTTATTGGCCAAACTGCTATTTTTAGACATGCTATTTTAGCAGATCTATTTTTAGCACTTTCTAAATTTAGCATTTCTTGTTGCCCACTTTTCAACATGGCATGGGGGTGATTGGATGAAAAAAAAAAATTGTTTAGCCCAATCTATGGTCAGGTGGTATGTGTAAGCCCCTGACTGGGTTGGCTTTTACATAAGTTAATATAATCTATTCTACCTATTGTTATTTATGAGCACATGCACTAGCTGTTATGTGGCTTTTATGGCTGATTTGTCATGCTTTCTATTATGGTTATATGTTGGTTACATACTTGATTATATGATGTTTCTAGCTATGGATCTCTTTCATGATTGGATGAGTCATTTAATGGTTGATGAATTTATGGGATAACAAGGGTTGTTGCAACTATCTTGAGAGGGCATTGAGCCTTCTTGGTGATTCTCAGAAGAAGTTTAGAAGCTTATGATCAAATATGCATTCAAGACCTATAGTTTTCATGTTTACCATATGTTTGATGAATTGTCTATCTTGCAGTAGGCATGTCCTGGTTAAGATCTTGTTTAAGGTTTGAGTGGTTATCCTTGTTATCATGTTATTTATGATTCTAGAAAGTTACAAGCAATTCTAGGTAGTGGTCCAGAGGTTTTCTTAAAAAGTGGCATAGATCGCGTGACCACATGCATAGAAAATGGAATTTTGGGCTATAACAGTTGGCATGCATGCTTTTGTGTGGAGTTGGACCCTCATAATTGCATGCATAATGTTTCAAGGGTGTGATTTGGGTGTTAATTCAGTGAAAAGTAGTTCCAACTCACTGATTGATCACCTAGGGTGGTTTTCAAGTTGTTGAGTAACCAATAGTCTTTGAGAGATGTAAGTAAGATTTGAGGTTGTGGACCCCACTTCCATAACTAGAAATTGGGGGTCAGGTCATATCATAGTGACACTCATTCCATGTTTACTTGGGAGAGCTTGTGAAAGCAGGTAAATGTGGGAGGAGGGTGTTACAAGGTGGTATCAGAGCGGTTTACATTCTCTTTGGGTGATATATAACACCATAGCGTGGTATCAATGCAAGGTTGCAATGCTAGACCTTGAGGTAAATGTATATATTTATGTGTGCTATTTGATTGTGTATGTACCTAATATGCACGGATTGGGATGGTTACAATCATCATTAATTTGATTATTATTGCAATTTTCTTATTATCATGTACGATGTTAGGATGTTGATATGGAGATGTATGTATACGTATCATGCTAACATAGACTGATTTGTTCATACGATATAAGCTCCCCTAAGATACACTGAGGTCTGGATTTATTATGTTTTCTATTTAGTTTATCTACCATGGTATGTCCACAAGAAGAAGAAGATCAGAGATGACAAGGAAAATGGTGGATTACAATTTATGTGACTCTCCTTATAAATCAAACAAGGAGCAAGGAGATGAGTATTCTCTTGATATAAAAGGTACATTAAGAATTTTGAAGGAAAGAATCAGACGTTGCAAGGTAGATAATAGTAGGTTGGTTGAGGTGTGGGAAAGGCTTCCTAAAGCTCAAGAAAAGCAAGTCAAGGTTAATGCAGTGATCATTCAGAGCCTATTTTCATAGACATGGACAATTAAGGATAAGTCATGGACAAGAGGAAAGGACTAATGGAGCATATGGTAGAAAGTATTGATCAGGATACAGGTTGAACAAAGATGATACAGTCTGAGGTGGAAGATGGTTGGATACACCTAACATGAGAGGTAGTGATTATGGGTTGTATTCTAGTTCTAGTTCATAGAAACATCATCGTGATCACTGCATCATCCTTATAGTGAGAGTGAGAAGCAATATTTTCCAATTGAGTTCAAGAAAGCCAAGCTTCCTACTTTTGATGGGGATGTGAAGAAACCAGAAGATGTAGAAGCATGGTTTCTTGGGATGAAGAAGTTATTTGAATTGCATGATTATTCATAGAATATGAAAGAGAGGATAATGATCTTCAACCTCAAGGGAAAACTGGATATGTGGTGGTAATATTTGAACAGTGTCAGATACATGAAGATATAAGAGTTTATTTAGCATGCATTTAAAAGACACTCCAAGAACAAGTACTTGTATGAGATATATTATGATGGAAAGGCCAAATAATTCTATGAGTTGAAGATGGGTTCCATGATAGATGAATATTATACGACTAAGTTTATCGAGTTGTTGAGGTATGTTTCCTACCTCAAGGATGAGAAGACAAAATCCCAAAGGTATGTCAATGGACTGCCTTTAGCATTCAAGGATCAGATTGGGTATGATGAGCCCAGGAAAATGGAGGAGGTAATCGAGGATTTGAAGCATTGTTATGAGAATTGAAAGCGTTGGTATGAGCCTAAGGATGATTAGAAAGGGAATGAGAAGGATAAAGGAAAATGTACTTAATGTGGAAGACCTCAGGATGCAAGTGGGAAAGAAAATGTCACTCCTTACAAGAATTTTAATATAGTTAACAAGGGACATGGACCTCAGCCTAGAGAGCAGCAAAATAAAGGTAGTGGCAGAGAACCATTGCAGTGTTAGGTTTGTTGAAAATACCATCACAAGAAGTATTTTCCATTGTACCAAGGTAGCAAGCCACAAATCTATAATGCTAAGAAGGAACAAAAAGTTGGAGATGTTGGGAGTGCATGCAGAATCTTGGTCGGTCTAGTTGGTTACAAGGACCAAGAAAAGAGTTCATTCTTGGGTGAGATCTTGTGAATTTTATTTGAATGATATGCCTACATCAACACATATAAATGTTCTTTCGTTAGGATCATATAGTATGCTCTTGGGCATGGATTATTTATTTATTCACAGGACCAAGGTATATTGTGATGAGAAGGCTATTGAGTTCCTGGATGATGATGGAGAAAATAGAGTCTTGCAGGGAAAGAAGAAGCCTACATCAGTGAGAATGGTTACAACCATGCATGCTAAGCATAGTTGAAAGAAGGGGTTTGTATTATTTGTAACGCATATTTCAGGTGACAAAGGGAAATATGTTGAAGATGATGAAGTGTTGAAGAGGTATCTTGTTTCGCAGCAATTTCAAGATGTGTTTCCTATAGAGATTTCACAGTTACTGCCTCACAAGGAAGTGTATTTCTCTATTGAGTTGGTACGAGGAGAAACACCAGTATCAAAGGCACCTTACATGATGTGCACTCTAGAGTTGGTGGAATTTATGTTGCAACATAAGGAAATGCTTGATAAGGGATACATAAGGTCAGGTGTGTTTCCTTGGGGTGCACCAATGTTGTTCATAAAGAAAAAGGATGATACTCTTAGATTATGCATTTCTTGAAGGAAGTTGAACAAGATGATGATAAAAAAAAATGTATCCTTTACCTCAGATTGATGACTTTTTTGATCAGCTAAAGAGAGCAATAGTATTCTCAAAAATTTATTTGAGATCAGGATATCATCAGGTGTGCATAAAATAAGAAGACATCTACAAGAACACATTTTGTATGAGGTATGGAAATTATGAGTTTGTTATGTTTCTTTTTGGTCTTATTAATTATCAAACCACTTTCATGTGTTTGATGAACAATGTGTTGTATCTTTATCTAGAAAATTTTGTGATAGCATTCATTGATGATATATTCATATATTCCAAGAATGAGGAAGAGCATAGTGTTGAGATTGGTTAGAGAGCTTCAATTGTATGCCAAGCTTAGAAAGTGTAGTTTCATTCAGACTCGTATTCGCTACATGGGACATGTTGTTTCCAAGGAAGATATAGTAGTGGGACCAGAAAATATTAAAGCTAGCATGGAGTGGCTAGCTCCTAGGAATGTGGAAGAGGTCAAATCATTCATGGGACTAGAAACTTACAATACGAGGTTCAATATATAGCTTCTAAAGGATTCCCTAACCTATTACATCCTTGCAGAGAAAAGGAAAGAAATTTGAATGGATTGAGTAGTGTGCAGCTAGCTTTGAGTAGTTGAAGCATTTTCTTACAAATGCTCCAATTTTGAAGATTGTAGATCTTGATAAGGAGTTTTTGGTATGTACATATGCTTGTAAGGAAGGACTTGCTGGAGTCCTAATGCAGGAAAGACATGTGGTAAGTTATGAGTTAAGGAAGCTGAATGGGCACAAGCAAAACAAAGTGACTCATGATCTTGAGTTGGAAGCTATCAATCATGCCTTGGAGATGTGGAGACATTATATTCTTGGTAGGAGGTTTACTCTGATGAGTGATCATAGTGGACTGAGTTACTTGTCTCACCAACCTAATCTGAATGCTAGGAAAGCTAGATGGTTGGCTACTCTCAGTGAATTTGACCTCGAGATCAAATACATTAAAGGAAATGATAACATGGTTGTAGATGCTCTCAGTAGGAGAGTGCAAATGAAACATGTTTCAATTGTGAGCTATTATGGGACAGATTTACAGGAACATATCTTACGGGTAGGGATACATAATGACAGGGACCAATAGCTGAAGTAGATATTGAAACAGTAGGGTGAAGGTGATATGGATTACAAATATCACTTCACGATAGTTGGCTTGGTCAGATTTAGGAACAAGATTTATGTGTCGAACAAAAGTGATCTCGTGAAGATTATCTTAAGGGAGTTCCATGCCAAATGGTATTCAAGTGACCCAATATATCACAAGAATTTTACAATAGGCAAGAAGTTCTATCATTGGCCGAATTTGAAGAAAGAAGTGGGTGATTTTGTTGCTAGATGTTTGGAATTTCACCAAGTGAAAGTTGAGTCTAAACACCCAGCTGGTCTATTACAACCTATTCTAATTCCAAAATGGAAATGGGATGTAATTTCTATGGATTTCATTATAGGTTTTCCTATGACATCAAGACAACATGATTCCATCATGGTTGTGGTTAACAAGTTAAGTAAGGTAGATCAATTCATTGCAGTGAAGTCTACTAATTTAGCTAGTGAGGTAGATCAGATTTACATCAGGGAGATAGTGAGGTTGCATGGAGTTCTCAAGAATATTATATCATATAGATATGCTAATTTCACTTCCAAGTTTTGAAAGGAGTTGTTTGCAAATTTGGGGACGAAGTTAGCTTTCATTACAACTTACCATCCACAAACATATGGATAGACAAAGAGGGTCAATAGGATTCTTCAGGACATGTTGAGGATGTGTGTCATGCATCAGTGGAGGAAGTGAGAGGATAATCTTCCACTAGTAGAGTTTGAATATAATAATGGGTATGAGGAACCCTTGAGCGTGAGTCCATTTGAGGCTCTCTATGGGCGAAGTTGTAATATTCTTATCATTTGAAGTTATCTACTGAACATGGTGTTGGTTGGACTAGATATGTTGGATAAGATGGAATAGGAGATGTAGGTTACTATGAGGAATTTAAAGGAAACATAGGACAAGAAGAAGAGTTATGAAGATCAACACATAGCATTAAACATGTTTCAGGTTGGGGAGTGTGTGTAATTGTGCATCAAGCCCAAGAGGAGCCCCTTGAGGATTGGATCATGTGTCAAGTTAGAACCTCGGTATTGTGGACCTCTTTAGATCCTTGAGAGGAATATACCAGTGGCCTATAGACTTGCACTACCTCCAACAATGAAAGTCCATGATGTTTTCCATCTTTCATTACTTAAGAGATATGTGCAGGATGTTACTCATGTGACTAATTGATTTGTATTGTAGGTGGATCTAGAGGGAGAGTTCCAACGAGAGCCATAATGCATATTGTAGAGGAAACATCTCATGCTCCAGAACCAAGGAATATAGTAAGTTAAAGTGCAGTGGAAGCACTTTGGGCACAATGAAGCTTCATGGGAGATGGCTAATCAGATGCGGCTTTGTATCCTTCATTATTTGTTGTTTCAAGCAAATGAGTTTTGATGTATACATACACACACACATATATATATATATATATAATTTTTGTAGGTACAACAATGAGTTATGTTATAAAGCTCCAATAAGTGGTGTGTTTTGTTTTTCTTTCAACAAGATGTCATTATAAATATTGCATCAAGCTTTGCTATAAATCTTCATAGGTAGTATGTTGCTTTTCAGTGGTTTGATGACCATAGGTGTCATAGAAAACCAAGGATGGTGTTCCCCCAAGGGTGAGGGGTTTGTGAAAACCTCAGGTTAAAGTTTCATGTAATAAAGGATAATAAAGGAAAAATAGGACCAAGGCCATGGGACACATATTCTAAGATCAATGTTATGAAAACATCATAGTGGGCATCATTTGTGATTTATTAATGGCTATGGAAATTGGCAAAGGCATTGGAAAAGGCATTGGCAAAAGAAAAGAGGAAATAAATAGCACTTAATTATGAAAATAAAAGAGAATAGAAGAAAATGAATGTGAAGACACACAAATTTGCATGCAAGGGAAATTAGAGGAAAATGAAAGAAAAATGAGACATCAATGATAAAATGGCATCAAAGAAACAATTCACATCTTTTTTCAATTCAATTTTGGCTCTCTCCTTTCATTCTCTCTCTCATACACTCTTGCACACTTAGAGTATTCTTAGAGCACTTTAAAATTTAGTTGGATTTGGAGAAAGGAAAGAAAGCAACTAAATGATGGAAAAGGAGAAGAAAATGAAAGCAAGGAAAATCTTGGATCAACATCTTCAACTAGAGGATTTTGTAGGTAACAAGTTGCATGTGTAATTTCCTTGTTGGGATGTGAATGCATAGTACATGCATTCTTTTATTTGGTTCATTTATTGTCATTGACATGGGTTTTTCTCGGTTTGACTGTGGTTTCAACCTTGCCTTGCCATTTCCTGGATATCCATGATGTGATAGGATTCATTCTTGGTTACGCTTTGGATTTTTGGAAGGCTTTAAAATGGGTTGAGGTGGTGTCAGGAAAATCCCAAGGGTTGGGGGTGGATATGGTTTTCTCCGGGAAGCCCACAACAAGTGGGTGGAGACAACAAAATTCCTCAATATATGGTGAAGGAATTCTGAGGCATCGACGTTTGGTTTGGTTTTGTGATTGCGAGACTGCTTTAGGGGAGATCACGGTAGCTTGATAGTGGAGGTGGTTTAACTTCTTGAGTCCCTGGTTGATTAGATCTTGGCTTCTCTGATGAGATCTCACACTCATGCTTCAAACATGGCACGAGGGTGATTGGATGAAAGAAATATTTGGTTAGAACAATCTATGGTTGGGTCATACATAGAATTCGCTAACTTAGTTGGCTTTTACATAAATTAATATAGAATGTTTTCTCTATTGTGATTTATGAGCACATGTACTAGTCATTATGTGGATTTTATGGCTGATTTGTTATGGTTTCTATTTTGGTTATATAATGGTTATATACTTGGCTATATGATGTGCTCTAACTATGGATCTCTTTCATGATTGGATAATTGATGAATGCATGAGATAACAAGTGTTGTTGCAACTAGCTTGAGAGGGCATTGACCCTTCTTTTTCATTCTTAGATGAAGTTTAGAATTTTATGATCAAATATGCATTCAGGACCTGTAGCTTTCATGTTTACCATATGTTTGATGAAATTTCGAACTTGTAGTAGGCATGTCCTAGTCAATATTTTGTTCAAGTTTTGAATGGCTAGCCTTGTCATCATGTTATTTATGGTTTTGGAAAGTTACAGGCTATTTTCGGTAGCGGTTTGGAGGCTTGCCTAAAAACATGACATAGATCTCATGACCGCATGGACAAAATAGGATATTCTAGGCTATAAACATTGGTAGTCAAGTTTGTCCATGCAGTTGGAGCCCCAAACCACATGCACAATGTGTCAAGGGTGTGGTTGGGGTGTTATGTCAGTGTAAAATAATTTCAGTGCACAGAGTGATCACTTGGGGTGGTTTTCAAGCTCCTAAGTGATATGTAGTCTCTAAGGGATGTCAATAACCTTTCAGTTTGTGGACTCCACTTCCATAACTAGAACTTGGAGGTTGCGTTATATCATAGTGACACTCAAGTCATGTTTACCTAAGAGAGCTTGTAAGACTGCGTAACTATGTGAGGGGGTCATTAAAATATTGAAATATATGAATCAATATTGATATTCAAAATTTCATTAAAGTGGTGTATATCGAAATATTTATAAGAGAAATATACGATTTTTTATTACTTTTAATTATTTTATCTCTCAAAAGTTAATATAGAATGAAGTTATTTAACAAAAATATCAAAATATTTTATTTATGGCTTCAAGGATGAAATTAAATATTATTACATCTCCTTCATATTGGGTTGTAATATTAAGAACTAATAAAATTATCACTGTGAAAATGATATTATTGACATTTTATAATACTTAATGAGTACGAGTTGTAGAATGTAATTCTAGATCAACAACTCCATTTTTTTTGTTTGCTAGGTTATGTAAGTCTTGATGAGTAGCTGTGATCCAAAGGCATCTGACCCATTAAATCAATAATTTTTGTATTTGTTTGCGAAGTTATGTGAGTCCTGAGATAACTGCACACCTAACATGTGACTTGAGTAGCTGCAACCCAGAGGCATCTAAGCTGTCAAAATCACCAAGGGATCATAACCCTTAGGATGACCATATTGTTTCCCATTGAGTTTCGAACCAGTGACCTTTACACCATGAGTGCCTTAGTAGAAAACCCTTCAATCGTCAATTCTACGCCCCGTGAGAAACTCAACAACTTGATTTACTAAAACCACACAAGATAAATTAAATAAATGTGATGATGTTGTATATCGATAAGCTAATCACTTCCCGTTGCATCTATTGGAATAAATCAAACAAAAATCTTCCAATTTGATTCATTTCTCTATCTTGAGTTTTGCCAATTTAGGTCTATTTAGAAACAAGGAAAACAATTTTAGATGACATTTCTTTTTGAGTGAGTTGTAATTTTAAGACTCTCAAATTTTCAAAATGAACTAATACTACCACACCCACATTAATAAATGTGGTTGATAGTATATCATTGACATTCATAACTACATTAGTAAATGTGATTGATATATACTTTATGGTAAAATTTAATTAATATTAATACTAATATTGATTAACATATAATTATATCATTATTATTATATTATATGATATTATTAATATACTTATCAAATAGATATAGAAAGTTGGTGAAGGGCCGAGCTGTTTAAGGTTGCTCTGTAAGAAAAGGTCACTGTTCTAGTCTCGTCAAACAAAAATCCAGCATGGTTTCGCTGATGGGCTCAGGTCGGGGAAATCCCCAAGGTGACTCTTGATGGCTTTACGATGCCTGAGTTTTGTGGCTCTCAGCCACAGGGTAGCATGAATTTTTCAGGATTCACCCACTTATCAAAGAAAAAAATATTATTAACATTACTTTATTATAATAATAATTATTAGTATTGTTATATTATAATTAATAATAGTTATAATAATTGAAAAATTATAATAATAATCATTACATTATATTATGTTATAATACTATTAATATAAGTATAAATATAGTAAATTTTAAGAATAATATATTAAACCATAAACTTAATGTTTTAAATCTTAGCAATTAATATTATAATTTAATATTAATATTATATATTTTAAGATTAATATTATAAATTTAATATTAAATTTTATTATTAAACTCAATATACCTCATTATTAAAGGTAATATTAACATTTTATTCTAACTTAATTTGATTTATCTATTTATACTAAATTTTGACGAGATGACATTGATTTTTTAAGTAAGCTGTAATTTTAAAACTCTTGAATTAAATTTATACGTTGTAAACTGACTTTCAAAACTCAAAAGACAAGCAACCCCAAGCCAATGTCAATTGATTCGCATAGTAAAAGGAAACATACTTACTGTAACCGTCTATTGCAACGGTGACCGACTGAGAAAGTTGGTAATACAAATAATTCAACCATACATTTTCATATAAATGTTGGAGGGAATTTCTATTCAATAAATAATTTCATAAATAAATATTTTATATTAATTATTTTTCTTTTTAATATATAATATTTTATATTGAAATTAAATTTTTATTTAAAATTTTAAAGCGTTAATATTATTTTTAATAATTAATATAAAAGATTTACAGTCTCATTATTAAATTTTTTAATAAATTAAAATAAAAGCCAAACCACACCACCAACTTCATAAAAGAACCAATTCCGATATTTTCTACATATTAAAATCCAACTGCAACTTCATAAAAAAACAATTCCAGTATTGTGAACATATTAACAATCCAATGGCAAGATCCACCATGGGTATACCCTTTATAAGCCAGAATATAAGTGAATTGAAGAGTAGGCAGCAACAAGAACAAGGACGTAAACAGAATAGTAGAAATGTGCACAGTGCACTGTTATTAAGACGGGCTAGCAAAATACTAATGACAGTACATGTCTCAATAAACAAAGGCTCCTCTAAAGTTAGAATTTGATGTCGCGGGATAAGGCATGCAAATTAATAATTAACCCGCTTAACACATAATATTGAAATTTAGACAATATGTAAATAAAATTTAAGAAATAATTTATTAAAGAAACAATATATTTATAAGAGAATTATTGGCTTCTCATTTCACACTTTTTCACTTAAATTTATACGAGTGGATCTGAACTCAAAGTAAGTTTTAGATTCTAAACCAACTCTCACAATATTTCTTATGATTCATAAAAACTTTCATCTAATCCCTTATCTTTAAATACGATCTAACTAACCCATAAATCTCTCAACTCTTTCAAAATACTATTGAACATTCTCCTATTTACAATAATTTTCATTTTCTTTTAAAACTATAAAAAAAAATACAATAAATAATTCTATTTTGTATGAAACTTTGATGGCAAGTTTAAATTCAATAAAAACTTTATTATTAATTATTGACCAGGTTAATTTATATATATATGGGGAATGTCAATTATTTGCCAGGTTAATATATATAGAAAATTTATATGTGAAATGTAAGTTATTCATCAGGTTAATATATATATGGAAAATTCGCCCGAGGAAATCGTGAGAAAACTTAACATATATATGTGGAGAAAAGTCACTCTTAGGAAATGGTGAGAAAACTTTGTTATTGAGATTTTTGATATAAAAAATAGATAAATTTAATTAAAAAAATAAAAATTATAAAATAAAACAAATTAAAAAAAAAAAAACAAATACCATCCAAAACTGCCAAAAATCAATTCTACAAAATTCTGACAAAACCCAGAATGTACTAAAATGTAAAAGAATTAAACTGCACCCACTAGAAAAGCTGAACACAGGCTGCGAAAGCTCAACCACAGGATGGCTATGGCATCTCCAACTACTTTGGGGAGGATCGGTGGTCCTGTGCTCGAAAAACGTCCCGTTAATACTGTGCGGCTAAATAATTAGGAGTTGTCTATAATGCGACTTTTTGGAGATTCCGGTGACGGAATCCGGCGGAAGAAATGAGGTTAAATCTTGAATTTTAGCAGTTAAAATGGTTTTTTAACTGCATATTTGGATTCAGTGCCTTGAAAAACCCCTGGGAGCCATTGATTGTGTAGAAACTAGCTATCAAACTTGGGATTCCAATGAATTGCTGCCGGATTTTGACCGGAAAAATCCGCCGGAAAAGCTTTCAAAAAGTCGCATTATAGACTATTGCAAATAATTATTGCCAGCGACTTGTAAAAGTTGAATCATTATTAGGGTCAAATTTGTTGTACTTTGTTTGTCATTATGTGGACGTTATCCGTGTGGTTGGGACTGTTCTTTAGTGATCTCTTTACCTGATTCTGTGTTTTTTCTAACAATGTTGTAATGATGATGTAATATATATGTGTTTTTTTCCTTGAGTCGCTTCACTTCTAAAAAATAAGTAAATAAGTAAATATGAAGTATCATAAGCTAAACCAAAATTGCTGTGGTTAGTTTCGTAAATATTAAATATCATAAGTTAAATCAATGATTAGATTATTCTTTTTACGTACGGTTATTAATTCAATAAAAATAAAATGATATTTAATTTTTTTTTTTACATTTTTTTTAGGGTTGAAAACTTATTATAATTTAATTGTCAAACCAGCAGTGGGACAGTTATTTTTGGGTTCTATCTGCACATGTAGGTTGACTCATCACCGTTATTATAAAAAATCATGCCACTTAGAATAATTTGTCCATAAAGGGGTAAGGGATGTCTCCAGGTCTTGGGTGATTAACATCTTTCCTCAAGTCCGAAAGAGACGAGCTCTTAGCTAGGCCGTTTTAGGGCATACTCTAGACTCATTTCTCTTTACATCTTATTACTCCTAAAATGAAAATAAAATAATATTGAATGAACAAAATGAAAAACAATAAATCAGTATTGACTTATTATACTTGTTACTATTTGGTTTTTCCTTTGACTACCTATTAGCTTGTTTTTAACCAATAAATTATGTCACTTATCAATTGTTTAACATTGGGAATCAATTTTCTATTATTATTTCAATTTACTTATTGTAAAGTGATTGGTTGAGGTTTTATTATGGGTTGTTTAGTAACTTTCATTTCCGTTAGTTACTTTTTTTTTGTTTCTAGTTTTATTTTATTTTTATTTAACATTTTTTTTATTTTCTCAATTTTCTATTATTTCCATTTTCATAAATTATAGTTTTTTCTCTATATTTTCAATTTAGATTAAAAATTATAAAGCGAAAAAATAATGTAAAAAAAAATTCCATTTTTTTTAGTTTAATACTTTTTAATTTGACTTATATTTTTTTCTTTCTTTTTCTATAGTTTTTATTAAGATGACAATTTTTATAAGCATGTCTTTCAGATTAATCACATGAGTATTATTTGGTGGAAATTTCGAACCAGCTAATAAGCCACATTAACTAGTTCGAAACAACGGTAAAATAGTACTGATGTGATTAATCTGAAAGACATGCTTACTAAATTATTTATCACAAAAGTCTAAGATCTAACCTTACAAATTTCAAAGAGGAAAAAATTATTTTCCCAATATTTTTTTTTAGTTTTCTTACTTTTAATTTGACTTATATATACATTTTTTTGTCTTTTTTTCTATTGTTTTTTTAATCTATTTTCAATTCCAATTATATTAATCATATTTTTTTTCTTTGTTTTACACCAGCGTTTATAATTTAATAACAATTATGATAATTAGTTATTGTTTTTAAAATCATGTGAGCGTTTTCTTTCCTAATTTTTATTAAAAAGTTTTATTGATATATAATTACCTATTCCTTAAAACGATTCCCCCCCTTTTGGGAGCATTTTTTCCTTAAATTTCTTGATTTTTTTTATTTATTTAAACATAGTTTTTATAATTTATGTCTTCAAATATATAAAAAAAAATCAATAAATTAATCTTATAACAAGAAATTGAATTCAAGAAATCAAGAAATTAATCTTCTTGAATTCAAGAAGATTTTTTTTTAATTCTTTTTATGTCTATGATTAATGTGTATTATTCTTGCAGGTCAAAGGATTGGCATTTTATCAGGATCACACTTTGAAATTCCATATTCTGTTTCAAGTCAGTGGAGATTTTTTTGCATTTATTGGAGGTGAGTCTTCAACTTGTCATCTGTTTCAATTGGTTTATCTTCTTTTCTAGAATAAAAAACAAACGATTGGTCTCACTTACCATGCAAAATGTTAATGTGTGAATTTTATTAAAGTGAATTAATATACTATAACTTTATTCCTGGTTTTATTCAAAGTGACTATCAAGTTTAATCAATTTAGTACTAAATCACAAATCATAAACATACTTACAATATTTAGAAGAAAATTGAAAATGGGTAATGATATATTTTATTTATTTAAATATTTAATTCTTATAAATTATTTTGTTTTATTTTCACTATTGGAAATGTTTTAGGAACTAAATATTTTGATTAGAAACTATGTGTTTTGATATCCATCTATAATTACTAGTGATTTAATTTATAGATAATTGTGTTAGTAAAACAATTGTTATTACGAGTTATTTATAAAGATTAGTTAACATATCTTTACAATTTAATGTAAAAATTAACTTAATACTAAATCTCAAATTTTAGAACATCTCAAATTTGTTTCATATTCCCATGCCTTAACTGCCACAAACACAATTGCATTGAACTCTATATCAATCATGTTCAATTCCCATGAACTTTGGAGGAGACATTTGGTTACGCAAAATGAATTTCTTGAAATTGACATCTCATTGAATTGCAACTAAGTTTCTCCATATTAATCTGAACCAACCACTGCGAAAAATATAAAGTTATAAAGCTTTATTACAACTAATAAGATAAGGCCCTCACAAAAAGCAACATTTTAGCACAATATTTTCACTTTCAATTCTATTTTTTTAATGAAGATTTTAATTGATCATCTCACACTTTCACAATCCATACTTCAATTAACCATCTAAAGTAATAACTACTAGGTAACAATAATTAATAATTACTTCAAAATTCCTTTGGACAGAAAAACACAACAAAACTTACAAACTCTGTAATCGAGATGAATATAAACTCTGAAAACCACTTGCAACATTCAATCCCCCTTGCTCCTCTCTTCCAAGCTGCCCGCTCTTCGAAGCTGCCGGCTCCTTGGCGACCTCGGATGCAATGTCGTTACGCAAGAACTTCAAACGACCGGCCCTTCAACTCTGCTCCTATGCAGGGTCGGGCCGACTACAGACGAGAAAACAAATTGTGGAGGTCTACCATCTTCTGTACAATGAATTACTATTGGCGGGTCTCTCAAGCTCTGGAAGGGACTCGTGGTCGTCTTTCTTATGGAATCTTGTAAAGTCTCTTCAAATGTTTTTTAAATGTTGAATTGAAATCTTTTAAACGCTCTCCATAGATATCTTTAAACTATTGAACAGGCAAGTTTGAAATAAATTTCCATATCTGTATTGGAATGTTGAATTTGATAGTTTAAAATATTGAAGGCATGTTTTGAGATAGAATACTGTGAGCATTTTGTTTTCACCGAGAATCAATTATTTAAAATTAAAATTTGTCATAAACTTTTAGTTAAATCAAGATATATGGGGAAGAGTGGAAGATTGGAAAAAAGTCTTTATGACTTAAAAAAATATTATGGTAAGAGGTGTGTTAAGGATTTCCATAATTTATTTTAATTATCAATAATTATTATATTGATGGTAGAGATTTATGGTATAAATTTGATGGGAACTATTATCTGTCAAGTAATTTTTTTTATAGTGGCTTGTCAACTAAACTTTTTATGACGGCCTTCATATTGCCCTCCATGACTATGAATTTTTATTTTTATTATTCATTTGAATATAATGTATTATGTTTTTTAATTAATTTTTCTATTGTAAATATAAAAACATCTTTTTGTCAAATCTTCTGTTTTATGCTAATAATTTTTTTAACTTTGGCTTAAAGGTAAAATAAATTATAACCAAGTAATATCATAGTTGTGTATGTTTTATATTACTTTAAAAATATCAAACATATTCACACATGTTCATTCTTAATGTTAGACTACACAATGCTTTGATGCACTTATTTATGGTCACTATTTAAGTAGTTTCAATGATTTTGGAAATTAAGCTAAACCATTCTTGAAAAGTTTTCATGTAGCTTGGTCAAACCCATTAACTATGATGTATTTTGAACAGGAACAATCGATCTTAGCTTTCAATTTGATAGTTTGGACTTAAGGAGGATGTTATAAATAATCAAACAAGTTTAAAACCACTTTTAAATAAGAATTTGGGAGAATTCTAGCAGTTCAAGTAATAATAATATACCGGCATGGATTTCATAATCTTCTAACAAGAAGAATAGAGATTTCTAGATGACAAACTAACACTTCAAAGACACAAACTCATAGGTTCAAGTGTGAATGTATCAAAAACATCAGACCCTGGTATTCACATATTTGAAATTTCCATATCCAACCACAAAGTAGATTTGCTTTCTAATGAAACTGATGAATAGACTCATTTTATAAAAAATGATTTCCATCCCCAATATGTGAATACTAAAGGAAACTACATAAAACTCTCTAAATCAAATGAAAAACAAATATTTCACCTACATAAACAAGAAAAATTAGTGAGTGTTTTATGTAGAATATCAATGACCCATGGGTGTGGACATGTCATGTCATACTCGATCTTTAAATCTTAGGGTTCAATGTTCATGTTATATACTTAAGTGTGTATAATGTAGGATAGCATGGTGTGAAGACTTATTTTTTCTAGTAAGTCTAAATATCCACTATGGATGAGTTTATGCCTATCGTAAAGTCTCATTTTAAATTTTAGTATTGTGAGTGTTGCATTGTGTCATACTTATATTGGTGTCTCAACCAACATAATCTATTTTGAGTGTTGCATAGTGCCATACTTATATTGGATTCTAAACCAACATAATCACTAACCACTTTTGTTTTCTATAATTTTATTCCGAGTTGCTTATCAGATTGATCATTTGAAAAATTACATAACCATCTTTAGGGACACAGAGATTTTAAAACAAGGAAGAAAAAGAAAATAGGAGTAAATACCCATCAAATTTAGAAGGAAACACATGCTCTTAACCATTGGGCCCACTCAAGATGCAGATTTTAATATGTTAATGAGTTATATAAACATGTGTTATATGTTAATGGGTTTTGATTTTTTCAAGAATATGGTATTAGGAACCCATGATATTGGCCCATGATATTGTAAAAAAGTCTTTACAAGTTCGTAATCTCAATAAGAAAGGAAGAGTAAATATCCATAGTTAAAAATCTTGTCAGATTAGATATTATTTTGGGATTCAACTATGGTAAGTAAGTCATTCACTTATGACCACTTCATGTTAAATATTTTTTATTGTGTATATGATTAATTCATATTAATTATTTCTATAATTAAAATAATAATAATTTAAAATAAAATTATAATTTGATAAATTTTATGATTTTTATTACTTTTAGTCATGTAAAATTATCATGAATTATGTATTTTAATCTCTGTCTCTATTTATAAACTATTTAATTTATCTGATTATCCTAATAAAAATGAAATTAGAAATCTATATATATGAAAAAGAGATTCTTTGAGAATAATTTACGATCTTTCACATTAAAAAAAACCTTAACTCGACTATGATCTTTCAATATTTGAGGCATCTTATCTTTTTCTATTTCTTTATCTTATGCTATCCCTTAAATGGACATGAACAATAGCATTGCGGTGGCCATTGTTAAGCTAAAATCTTCACTTACCATGATAATATGGCGTGGCAGGCCTAGCGGCATTTTCTCATGAACTGATTTGATGCCCCTGTAACACCCCACACTGCATGAATATTTACTTTGGTTACCAAGTTTTACTTATTACTTTACATTTTACTTTGTTTGACATAGAATGTTAAAAAACTGAGGCTGAAAAGCCAGGACGTATTTTGTTATTTGATTAATGAATAGTTAAGAGTTAAAGTATTTTGACAAGAACTAAAAGAAACAATTGTTAAACCCCTGAGATAGTTAAAAATAGTCTCTCATATGCTTCCTAAAAGGAGGAATGAAAGAAAAACCTAGGGGGTTGGAAGAATTGGAGCAGAGGGGAAAGGGAGAAAAAAACCATGATGCCTAGATTTCCATGAGTTGGGTGAAATAAACTAGTGGGGAACTGTTGAGCACAGTTTCAAAGGTATGTGACTTGAGGCTGGACTATGGGTCCTGATGCCCAAGATAACTTATGGCAACAAACTTATTTTACTGTCAGGAGAAGGAAGAGCTCAGGGGGAGGGTCTGGACGTAATTGCGAAATCCATGGTTGGGTGGTGATACCTTCCTAAAAAGGGAAAGAACTTACATATTTACCAAGGAGAGAACAAATAAGTAAACAAACTCTGTATTTAGTAATTTTTAAATAAAAAGGATTGCACAATGATGGACAAATAACTTTAGGGACTGCTTGCTAGTTGAATATTGCATGTTTTATGTATCTTAAATTAGTAATAGTTGAATGTCTACAGATTTGTCGCTGGGATGAAAATAGAATAAACTTATACATGATAACAAAGAATCAGTTGTGTAAAATAATTAGGAAAATACTCCATGGCACAAAGAAATGAAAAGTATTTTCTATGATAAAATTTCTAAACCAAGAACTGTACATGATAC
The DNA here is from genome assembly GCA_000404065.3 of Pinus taeda. Lineage (NCBI taxonomy): Eukaryota > Viridiplantae > Streptophyta > Pinopsida > Pinales > Pinaceae > Pinus > Pinus taeda. The sequence continues at coordinate 168,897 of APFE031233755.1, read as the reverse complement.
ATTTTAAGTATTCAATGTGTTAGCCAAGCATAGAATAAACACTGAAATAGAGAAATGTTATTATCTTATACATCCACGAATCCTTTGTAGGCCTTACACCTTTTAAATTATGTAATCATCCTATATAAGATGCTAGCATAATCTCTTTCTGATACTCACAAATAGAGAAGCAAAAACTTCACATGTAGAAACAATTAATATTTAAATCATTGACTTAAAAAAAAAAGGAAAGATCATTATCAATTGTAAGGGCTCGACATAACTAGAAGGAAAACTGTGAGTCACACAGTCTATATATATTTATCCTTTAAACAACATAAACAATAAAGTCTTAGTCAATATTGATAGAATCTAGTGAAACGGAGGATAACAAGCTTCGATTTCAGAAGTCGAACCATGTCAAAAGAGCTTCAAATTATAAATGTTATATTTATATACAAATTTCAGACCTTTCGAAAGGAAAAAAGAAAAAAACGATCAAACCCTTAGTGAGGCCTAAATTACGCAAGTACATGCCACAATACATTCTTGTTTGGAATCATTCAACAACCGATTAACAAAACCTTTTCCCATTCAAAATCACAACAACTAGTCTAAGGTCGGCCTGAGCCTCAACTTAATGGCATTTCTCCATCCAGATAAACCTATAAAAAAAGAGATGTGGTAAGGCAAATACAAGCATAGCCACTTTAACTCTAAAAATATTTGGCCATGACAATCTTCCATGAAGTTTGGTGGTAAGACCAACCTGGAATCAGAAGACGACAACCCAGAGTAAGGGAGACCCAATCGAATCTAGAAAAACCATATGGGAAGGGCATATTCCAAACACGTTACATATAGATGCATAGTGTCGCAGTTAAGCACAATAACATGAAAACTTTTAATGATGAATATATGTAATACTCTCAAGTCCCTCAATGTTACCTGAGATGGAGTAACCCTAGAACGTTGAAGACTGCCTGTACTTGAAACCCCTACAACATGTATTAGTAGCTCAAGTAGGTGAAAATGAAAGAACCCAATAGCAGATCCTGTTAGGATGAATGTTACCTCCTCAAACCTGTTGGCCTTTAGCATCATCCTCTTTGGGGCATGTAGACCAGCAAAATATCAAATGCCCTACATAGTGGACCGGATGAGCAAAGGAACAAATTTTGCAATAGAATCAAAGACTGTCAAAAGGGTATACATATCTAGAAATAGAGAAATGTTGCGGTTTACCTTTTGGATGAAGTCTAACACCATGCTCCATTGGAACAATGATGGCAAACTGATACCCTCTCTTGTGCAACAAACTCTTAGCCCACTTACAGAGCTGAGTTTTGAAACATTGCATAACGCAAAATGAACCTCAAGCGGTAAGACACCGAGAAAGTGGTTACGACACTAAACCCTGAGCATTGGGAGCCATTGGATCACCATACCCAAATCCAAAGGTGCAGATTTCGCCAGATGTTTCTAGATGCCCAACACTTCTGGTGTCGTGTCCATCCCATTGAATGTAAGAATGGCAAGTGTTAGGTGGGTACCATTGAATTTATCCATATCCATTAAAATGACATTACAATGTAAGTCAAGGAGCAGGACAAGCGAATTAACAATTTGAGGTTTATACGATTTGGATATTAAGGATTGAATCATTAAATACAGAGTAGGTATTCATTTATGTACGCACCTTTATGTATATGATATATGGTAAATCCCTAAGGTAAGTAAAGTTTGTTAAAAAAAATTAATATGTATGTGTTATGTGTTGCAAATGGTATTAGAGCTTAGTTTCACACATTGAGACTTCTGGGATATATATATATATATATATATATATTATATATATATATATAATAATATATATTATATATAATATATATAAATAGTGTAATAAATGACTAAGTAAGTGTGAATGTGAACACAGAGATCAACATCAAAAGGGTATAAATGGAAAGGATTCCTAGACCATCGAACTAGCCCGAGGCAACTTGTGTAGAGGCCAACTCAGACATAAGGATACAACTGGGAGAAGAATCTCGACAAGCTAATGCTACTCTACTTGAAACTATTCAACAGTTACGTGCTGAGATGACAAACTTGAGGAAAGATAATGAACAATTGCGGTAAAAACAAGAGAGAATCCTTAAAAGTCTATCCCACTGATAGAATGAATGGGGACCAGATTCCCATGTGGAGGATAGGGAGAAAACCCCAACAGTCCATCATGGAGAAGATAATGCAGAGTCAACAGAGGGACATAGGGAAGATGAAGAGGGATGTTCAGATAATGCTTCTGACTAGTGGAAGATGAAAAGACAAAAATTGGAATTACAAGGAGAATTCAGAAAGATAAAATCGTCACTCTTTGAAGGAGAGTCTGAAGAAGCAGCTGAAGCATGGCTAATTCACATGAGAAAATACTTTCATATTTATGACTACACTGATAAACTTAAGGCACGGCTCGCAGTTTATCAATTAAGGGGTAATACTACCCTTTGGTGGGAGGAAATCAAAATTGTGAAGAAAATTGATGAAGAGAAAGTTACGTGGAAAGAATTTCAAAAGCATTTCAAGGATAAATATTTAGCTGAGCATTATTATGATGAAAAATTGAAGGAGTTCCATGATTTAAGGTTGGGAACCTTGAACATGGATGAATATGTGAAATGATTTACTTCCCTATTACGATATGTACCATATATCTAGGAAGAAAAGGCCTAGATTCAACAATTTATTAGTAGTCTACCCAACGTTATGAAGGAAAAGCTGGAATTTGATTACCCAAGAACAATGGATTATGCGGTGCGAAAAACCCATATCTGTTATCAGCAAGTGAAACAAAAGAGTGAGGGGACTAAATGAGGATTGGATAGGAGGGGGAGAAATATACCCCCAAGCAGATAGACAAAGACTAGTAATGGAAGAAATATACAACAAAGACCCTTTAGTAAATTTCCAACAAGGAACGAGTCAAAGGTTCTAGCCTACACTGAGAATAGACAGTCGGAGCGGGTTAATAAACCTGCTAATGATTAGCAACCAAAACATCCTCTGCAATGCTAGGGATGTGGAGAATCCCATTACTAAAAAAATTGCCTGGACAGGGCCAGAAAAGAACAACTTTCGAATATGCAAGAAGCTTCCACAATTGGGGAAGTGGCAAGGAGTATGCCCAAAATTAATGCTGCTTTGGAGGACCATCAAGTAGAGTACCAACCCACCATGATTGAGTGTGAAGGCATGATCGCTAATCAACATGTCTCTATTTTGTTTGATCTAGGTGCTAGCCTAAGCTATGTTATTCTTAAAGTGGTAGAGAAATGTCAGTTGGAAAGAAGTAATTTTAAGAAACCTTGGTTAGTTCAATTAGCCACAGGGACAAAGAGAAGGGTAACTGCAAAAACAAAACATTGTCTTGTAAAAATTTCAGGACAACCAATCTATGTCAATCTTAATGTACTCCCTTTGGTTTTGTATGATGTACTAATAGGGATGGATTGGTTGGAAGGACGTTGGTCCCTAGTTGATTGTAAGGAGAAATCTTTAAGTTATCTCACTGAGTCGAGGCAGAGAAATGAAATACAAGGAATCAAGAAAAATATTAAGTTACGTCATATTACTGCTAGCCAACTGGGAAAATGCATTAGGATGGGTTGTCAAATTTATGCTCTCCAAGTAGGATGCACAAATTCCAAGAGTAAAATGACTTCCTCAGACAATATTCCTATCATTTAGGATCTTCTTAATGTGTTTCTTGAATCCATTTATGGATTTCCACCTAAGCGTGATATTGATTTCACAATTGAATTGATTACCTGGTGCAGCTCCTATTTTTAGACATCCTTACTGCATGAGCATCCTTGAGTTAACAGAATTAAAAAAGTAGCTTCAAGAACTTTTGGATAAAGGCTACATTCTCCCCACTGTGTCCCCTTGGGGAGCCCCATATACTATTCATATAGAAGAAAGACGGAACCTTGAGGCTATGCATTGATTATCGTCAGCTGAATAAAATGACTATCAAAAATAAATACCCTTTACCACATATTGATGATTTATTTGATCAAGTGCAAGGAGCTAGTGTGTTCTCAAAAATTGATCTAAGCTCCAGATACCACCAGATACGGATAAAGGAAGAAGATATTTGTAAAACTGCATTTCGAACTCGTTATAGTTATTACGAGTTCATGGTATTGCCATTCAGCCTTACAAATTCCCCAACTACTTTTATGAGTTTGATGCACGATATTTTTCTACCATATTTAGATAAGTTTGTACCAATTTTTATTGATGACATATTAATTTACTCTAAGAATTAGGAGGAGCATGAAAATAATTTGAGGATAGTGTTGCAGACTCTGTAGAACAATTAGTTATACACTAAGTATACCAAGTGTGACTTTTTCAAAAGCCAAATACAGTATCCCAGTCACGTTATATTAGTAGAGGGAATAGCCGTGGATTTGGAAAAGATTAAAACTATTATGGAATGTACCACCCTGAAGAATTCTGCTAATTTTAGATCATTCTTGGGTTTAGCCAATTACTACCGTCGATTCATTGAAGGATTTTCAAAAATCGCTTTTCTTATGACCTCATTACAGAAAAAGGGATGTACATTACATTGGACAGCTGAATGTCAACAAAGTTTTGAGCAATTAAAACAATTACATACTACTACACGAGTACTAAAAGTAGGAGACCCAGAAAAATCTTTTGTGGTTTGCACAGATGCAAGTAAGGAAGCTGTTGGCAGAGTATTGATGCAAGAAGCGAAGGTTATAGCCTATGAATCACGCAAATTGAATAATATTAGTAGTGATATTCTGCATACAACCTTGAATTGACAACAGTAGTGCATGCTCTTAAAATGTGGTGACACTACCTATTGGGAAAGAAATTTTTGTTATTAACACATCATACTAGCCTTACAAATTTCTTTAACCAATCCAGCTTAAATTGTCAGCAGGCTGGATGGACAACATTTTTGAGAGAATTCGACTTTAAAATGAAGCACCTTAAGGGGAAGGAAAATCTAGTTGTTGACGCATTAAGAAGAAAATTACATTGTATCTATGAAGTTAAATTCAGTCAGGTATGATCTAACCTTCCTAATATAATTAAGGAAGCATCTCTTAAGGACCTAGAGTATGTCTTCCTTTGGTAGCAAGCATTGGAAGCTCAAGAGAAGGGGCAACAATCTGACTATGATATAAATATAGACAAAATGTTAACCTTTAGAAACTGAATATATGTTCCTAATCAAAATTTTGTCAAACATTTGATATTGGATGAATTTCATAGGAAACCTTATGTCACCGATGTAGGATACAAGAAACTACTTTCTACCATCAAAAAAAGTTCTTTCTAGCCAAGTTTAAGGAAATATGTCATCGAGTACCTATCAAAATGTTTGGAGTTCCAGTTGGTGAAGGCAGAGCATCAACACCCTGCTGGACTATTGCAATCAGAAAATCACTCTAGATTTCATCACTGGTTTACCTCGCACTAAAAAGCAACACAACTCAATTATGGTGGTGGTGAACAAGTTAAAAAACACCGCTCATTTAATACCCGTAAAATCCACTTACAAAACTATGGAAATCAAAAACATGTTTATGAGAGAAATTTCCCGACTGCATGAAATACCCAAGGTGGTAATTTCTGACAAAGATGTAAATTTTACATCTACATTTTGGAAAACACTCTTCTCTGGGTTAGGCACCCAGATTCAATTTAGTACCTCTTACCATCCATAGATGGATGGCCAAACAGAGTGAGTGAATCAAATTCTGAAGGATATGTTAATAATGTTTGTTATGCAACAGACACATAAATGGGAAGACTACCTCCACCTAGTGGAGTTTTCTTATAATAACGGATACCATGAATCATTGGGAATGAGCCCCTTTGAGTTGTTGTATGGAAGAAAGTGCAGGGTGGACATAGATTGGAATAGTCCTATCAACATACTAACATTGGGTCCTGACATGTTAGCTAAAATGGAAGAGACGGTTAAAATGGTCTATCAGAATTTAAAAGCTACCCAAGATTATGCAAATAAAAAAAATATCATATAAGGAATTCCAATTGGGGGATCATTTGTACTTGAGAGTAAAGCCTCAAAAATTCATTTTATAGTGGAAGGGTTGTGCTAAGTTAGAACACTGTTACTGTGAAGCGTTTCAAGTCTTGGAATGGATTGGACCTGGAGCGTACAAATTTGCATTACCAAGCCATATCCGGGTCCACAATGTTTTCCATGTCTCCTTGTTAAAAATCCATGTGTACAACACTTAGCATATAATTAACTGGGAAAATATACATGTAATAAATTAATAAAATAAATAACATATAATTTGATGTTTTTAAAGGTTTCAGACAGCAAATTGTAAAATGTGCAGGTCGAATCGGAAGGAGAGTTTCTGGTGGAACCTCTTCGTATTCTCGATCAGAGAGAAACCACCTTGTGGAAATAAGCCATCACCTAGGTTAAAGTGCAGTGGAAGCACTTTGTCCTGGAAGAGGCTACCAGAGAAGAACAAGAATTTATGCGGAAAACTTATCCGCCACTATTTTCTTAACCAAGAAGAACACTAGGGATGGTGTTGCTCACAAGGGGGGGGAATATGAAACACCCCACACTACATGAACATTTACTTTCATTACCAAGTTTTACTTATTACTTTAGCTTTTACTTTGTTTGACATATAATGTTAAAGAACTAAGGCTAAGAAGCCAAGACATATTTCATTACTTGATTAATGAATAATTAAGAGTTAACATATTTTGACAAGAACTAAAATAAACAGTTAAAACAAATTTCTCATTTGCTTCCTTAAAGGAGGAATGAAAGAAAGGCTTGGGGGGTTGGAAGAAATGGAGCAGAGGGGAAAGGGGGCAAAAAACCATGCTTCCCAGATTTCCTTGAGCTGGGTGAAATAAAATAGTGGGAAATTGTTGAGTACATTCTGAAAGGTATGTGACTTGAGGCTGGACTATGGGTTGTGATACCCAAGATACCTGACTGCAACAGACTTATTTTACTGTCAGGAGAAGGAAGAGCTCGGGGGGAGAGTTTGGACGTAATTTCTAGATCTGTGGTTTGGTAGAGAGAACTTCCTAAAAAGGGAAAGAACTTACGTATTTACCATGCAAAGAACAGATAAGTAAACAAACACTATATTTAGTAATTGTTAAATAAAAAGGATTCCACAGTGATGGACAACTAACTTCAAGGACCACTTTCTAGCTGAATATTGCATGTTTTATGTATCTTAAATTAGTAATAGTTGAATGTCTACAAATTTATCATTGGTATGAAAATAGAATAGACTTATACATGATAGAAAAGAATCAAATATGTAAAAGAATTTGGAAAATACTCCACGGCACAGAGAAATGAAAAGTATTTTCTGTGATAAAATTTTTAAACCAAGAACTATACATGATACATTTGAAATATTCAATATGTTAACCAAGAATAGCATAAATGTTGAGACAGAGAAATTTTATTATCTTATACATGCATGAATCCTTCCTAGCCCTTACGATAACATATTAGCATAATCTATTTCTGATAACTGCAAATAGAGAAGCAAAAACTTCACATGTAGAAACAGTTAATATCTAAATCATTGACTTTGAAAAAAAGGAAAGATCATTTTCAATTGCAAGAGCTCGACATAACTCTCAATCGATTCTAGAAGGAAAACCATGAGTCACAAAATCCATATATATTTATTCTTTAAGCAACAAAAACAATAAAGTCATAGTTAAGATTGATAGAATCCAATGAAAAAGAGGATAGCAAGCTTCGATTTCAGAAGCTGAACCAAGTCAAAAGAGCTTCAAATTATTTATGTTATATTTATATACAAACTTTAGACCTTTGGAAAGAAAATAAACAAAAAAGGATGAAACCCTTAGCAAAGCCTAAATTATGCAGTTACATGCCGCAATACATTCTTGCTTGGAATCGTTCAACAATCGATTAACAAAACCCTTACCCATTCAAAATAACAACAGCTAGTTTAAGGCCAGCCTGAGCCTCGACTTACTAGAATTTCTCTATCAAAAGAAACCTAAAAAAATACATGCGGTAACGCAAATACAACCATAGCCACTTTAACTCCGAAAATATTTGGGCATGACAGTGTGCCACGAAGTTTGGTAGTAAGACCAACTTGGAATCAGAAGATGACAACCTGGAGTAAGGGAGACCCAATTGAATCCAGAAAAACCACATGAGAAGGGCGTTTGCAAAACACGTTACCTATAGATGCATAGTGTCGGAGTTAAGCATAATAATAGGAAAACTTTTAACAATGAATATATGTAATACTCTCTAGGCCCTCAATGTTACTTGAGATGGAGTAACCCTAGAACGTCAAAGACAGCTTATAGTTAAAACCCTTGCAACCCATATTAGTAGCTCGAGAGGGTGAAAAGAAAAGAACCCAATAGAAGACCCTGTTAGGATGAATGTTACCTCCTCAAACCCATTGGCCTCCAACAACATTTTCTTTGGGGCATGCAGACCATCAAAATCTTGAACACCCTGCACAATGAACCAGATGAGAAGAGGAACACATTTTGCAATAGAATCAAAGATTGTCAAAAAGGTATACATATCAAGAAATAGAGAAATGTTGTGGTTTACCTGCTGGATGAAGTTTAACACCATGCTCCATAAAAAAAAAGGATGGCAGACTCATACCCTCTCTACTACAACAAACTCTAAGCCCCCTTGCACAACCGAGTTTAGAAACATTGCATAACATGAAATGAAACCTCAAACGGCAAGATACCAAGAAAGCGGTTATGGCACTAAACCCTGAGCATTGGGAGTCGTTGGATCATCATACCCAAATCCAAAGGTGCAGATTTCGCTAGATGTTTCTAGATGCTAGACCCTTTTGGTGTGGGGTCCAACCCATTGAATGCAATAAAGGACAGTGTCAGGTGGGTACCATCGAATTTATCCATCTCCATTAAAATAACATTACAACGTAAGTCAAGGAGCATGCCAATCGGGTTAACAATTATAGGTTTATACGATTTGGATATTAAGTATTGAATCATTAAATACACAATAGGTATTGATTTATGTTCGCACATTTATATATATGATATATGGTAAATCCCTTGGGTAAATAAATTTTGTTAATTTTTTTTTTAATATGTATATGTTATGTGTTACAACCTCGCACCAAGGTGGAGGCATTAAACCAAACAGGCTTGCTGATTGCATGGAACCTATTTTGCATACAAATAAAATCGGGGAATATGTGGAACAAGCTGCCAAAATTTTAAATAAGTTTCCGGAGGTGTTTGACAATTGTAATAAGAAGTGTTTGATATTCTATTTTTGCGGTGGGGGATTAGGCTATCTGCGGATCTAGTTAATGGTTCGATATTCCATCTTTAAGAGGGCAATGAGTGCATTTTTCATAATTCTTTTTTAAACTTAGGTTAAAGTTTATATTGGGTTAGTTATATGGAGGAATGATTTGAATGCGAAATTGTTACTAGTGTTTTGTCACATTAAATTCAATGTGAATATTCTTTGGAATACTTTATTTTTTTGGAAAATGATCTTTGATCGGATTAAATATAGATTGCTTCTCATCGTTGCAATGATTTTATTTTGTTATTTTAAGTGGAAGAATTATAGTTTGATCATATTAATATAGAGATTTATATGAAATTAAGTTTACTAGATAGACTTGTGGAATTTTCATGGTTGGAGTGTCCCCCAATTTTTGCTTTTCGTTTAGAAGGGTTCACATAATGTTTCCTTCCCTTCCCTGAACAACAATTTCTACTGCTTCATGTTTTTATCTTTTATCACCGTCTTAATTTAATATTGCATATTTTTGTTATTTGATGCCCAAGTCTGTAAACATTTCTCTTTTATTTTTCTCTACATCTTAATTTGAGACAATGAAAGGGCTATTTTTTCCCGAGTCTTAATTTGAGAGAATGGGAGGGCTATGCATAATTCGACTTAAATAATTGGATAATGAAAAGAGTGGACGGATGCCTCTATTGTGGGAGTTGGATGCGATTTATAAAGAGATATTTTAATTTCAAATCTTTTGTATTAAATTAAGGTTAATAGAAGAGATTAGTATGGTTTGGTTTAAGCATTAACTTGTGACTTCACTAAGATGGAAAAGGAATATAAATAAAGTATTTTTTAACATTTAAGATATAATAATTTTTAAGACAATGGAATTTATAAGCTTTTAAGATTATGTTCTAAGTAGATTCAATTCTTTAGTGTTTTGGGTAGATGAGAGAATAAACCATGCTCCTCATCATTCTAGATACCGATCTTACACATGTACACCTTGTTAAATTTTAGAATTCAGATATTTTATGAAAGAGGGTCCCTAGTCCTATGAACAAGGGGGTCTCATACACCAAGTATTTTTATTAATATGATTCTTCTTTTCGTGTGAAAAATCAACACTTATTTAGGAGTGGTATGTGTAGGGAGAGGAGGGGGGAAGTGGGGGTGACATTTTTGACCCCAAAGAATTAATGGATATCGAAATTAGTTTCAGTCAGAGTTTAGGGCTAAAGCATATGTACTTGAAAGGAAGAAGCATATGGAATTTTTCAAGGTCATTCCCTATCTCAAGTAAATAGAAGTGAAAATATTCTTATAGTCAAGGATTCCAAAGTTATACCAGGTCATATTCCTAATGGAACTAGCCCCAGGAATCCATTCCTCAATTCAATTACTATCCATATCATACTCTTCTTGATGAGCTTTCAGATTACCAATGTTTTCATATTCTAAGGTATAATAAATCCATGTCATATGCAATTTCAAGGATGGGATCATTACTTATCTATGATCAAATCTCTTATTACCCCATCCCATGATTACACCTCTATCAAGCAAAAGGTAAAATTGGTGATCAGATAACAAGACAAGGTGAAAGGATGATCGCTATATTCCATTTCAGGGGAGTGGATATATCTTCCATCCACGTGGCCGACATGAAATGTTAAAAATACCTGGCCCTTCCTTGGTTATTTTGAATGTGGATATATGTAGATGGACTAGTAATGAATTACATAGGAGGTGCGAGTGGAAAATTTAAGGCGATAATGAATGAGCATGGGTGGGAATGCATATTTCCGCTGTGTAAGTCGACCTCTATGATTTTAGTTGTCCTTTGGCATGGGTTAGTCAATCTGATGTTGCAAGAATTCATGTTCAATGAGGTTGAGGTGACGTACATTTTTCCTCTCTAAGAGTTTCCTTCTAGTCTCTCGATTCTTTTTGTTGGGGTTGGGATCTTCTATTCCTTTGTATTTGTGAATTTCCCCTTATGGGTAGTTGTGCTCGATCTTTATTGGCTGTTCTATGTTAGTTATATTGGCTTCTTTTGTGGGTTTCAAGTTCTGGGATCCACTCTACATGTTTTAGGGAAGTTTCCATTATTGGTTCTTGTCTTCATGATTTGGAATCAAGTTTTTTTCTCAAGGAAGGTAGAACCTCCCTCCACTTTTAATCCTTGTTATTGGGAGTATGGCTAGAATTAGGAACTTGGGAAAATGTCTCCCCTAGAGTGGGCAGAGTATATGGCAAAAATGCAGTAAGATTTACCTCGCTTTCAACTCCATCACATAAAGGTAGTGTTAATTTGGATTGTTGTTACGGAAATGTTGATTGAGCACACAACCAAATTGTAATGGAAGATGCAATTACAACTTCAAATTGTAACATAAGATGAAACTTTCTATGGAACTATTGGTTTGGCACACAGTCAAATTGTAACAAAAGATCAAATTACATAGTCATATTGTAACATAAGATGAAATTTTGGCCCTTTAACAATAGTTAAATGAACTCCAATTTATGTTAGTTGGCTTCTTCAGGAATGGTCTTCTCTAGGAAATTCAACAATCAAGCCAGTGGGAGCCTTCTAGATTTAAGTGTATCTCGTAGAAATGATTATTCTCAACGCAATGAGGCTCCTCCTCCAACTAAAAACTAGTTTGTATGTTGTTGAAATGTATTAATATTTCATTGGTTTCTTAGAGGCTTTATGTATATAGGTCAATGAGTTATGTTCCTTATGTTGTGACAATTTTATTCTTTTTGTATTTATATAGACCTTATTCATTGTTCCTATTAAAAAAATAAAAATTAACACTGTGTAATTCAACATTCATAGGGAAAACTACTATGGTGTAATTATATATTTTCAAAATATAATTACAAATTATCTCAATGAGACAAATTGAATGAGTGGTAAACATCAATATACTTACCCCTTCATCACTGTCACTATACGAACATGATTTTTAACCTGTAAATATGATTTCTTACAATACCATAGGTTAATACCATGCCTTACTAATATCATATGCCAAAAATACCATAAATCATGTTCATATGACATATTCTTAATCAATAAACTTAATTAAAAAGGCATAAAGGACAAAACTAATTTTAGGATAAATCACAACCATTAATTTGTGACTACTTCTAACAATATTCTAAAATATTCAATTGGATATTAAATCCCTATCATCCATCTAATAGTTATTGATAACTAAATTCGACGACTTATTTCAAAATAGACACACTTATCAACATAAATATAAAGTTATATTTTTAAAATATGATTATAAAAAATATTTAGATAAATTTAATTGTGTTAATGTTATTAAGTATTTGGTTAATTGTCATATATGTTATGAATGAATTTATTAGCAATATAATTCACTCTTATGGAGAAAAATATAAGCATATTCATCTTATAATATTCTATATTAATGTTCTTTTGAAAAGATTCTACATAATTTTAAAATAATAGATTTATATGTGTATGTGTGGGTGGAAAAATTTTTTAAAGGTAAAAATATTAATAATGTTGTTTGGTAACATTCATGTTGTTAGAAATTTGTAATTTCCCCGGGCTAAAAAGAGAAACTCAAGAAGTAACCACAAACCACTTGGAAGTTGGAATCTAGCCCTTCCAACCTCAAAGAGGGCTCTCTCTGTCCGAAATGTCTCAATAACTTGGATATTAGGCTAGATATGGTGCTCAGTGGGGTATAAGTTTAAAGGTTTGTTTGAAGGAAAGAAGACATATCCATTGGGAATGGAGTAATGTCAAGTTGATTATGTCTCTAGTGATAGGATGAAGACATGAGAGGTCTTATATAGGGGCAAGGGAGACAATCCTGGTGGTGTAATACAAATAATTAAATGTAGTATGATGAATATAAGGATGGTGAAAACAACATATAGAGCATCAAACTATAAGATGAATTCTAAATGTTGTTTTAAGAAGAAAACATAGACTACTCGACAAACTATATGAGAACATTTTATAATGAATTTTGAGACAAATTTTGGTTCAAAAAAACATGAAGAAATGCATTCATTGCGTGGAAATAACATAAGGAAAACTTACAATATGAGAAAATCAGAAGACCATTAAGAGCTAAAATAGGAATCCTTGTAAATCACACCTCTGCCTTTCATTCACTGGAAAATAAAAAATACAATACGCACAATGTTCTTTATTATCGAACATGATCCACCCTTGCCCTATGATATTTACACAATATATACATAAAATTCATTAAGTTTCTACCTAGCATAACTAAATTTCCCAAAGGATAAATTGTAGTTAGCTAGATGCAATGAATGTAGACCTACGATGTTAAAAACTAGGAAGTGCCTAACCGACTCTAATCCTCAACCTAAAGCATAAAAAAAACATTAAATATTTAAAATCATCTATATCTTCAACATCCTAAGGCTCTAGGATACTTTTCAGCATCTTCAAAATCAGTTTTGGAAGCTTTGGAGTCGAATCTAATGACAAAATAGTTGACTATCCAAAAGTGCATCGACTATATTTTTTCAATATATCCTAAATGGTAAATATGATTGAGTTGTTTTCTGACAGAAATTAATATCATTATAACCCTTATCCACACAAATTTTGAGCCAAATCTGACTCACGGATTGCGAGAAAATGTAAAACGGGTTTTAGATGATGGTGGGTCGTTTCTTGACAATTGTGAACCATTTTGACCTGAAATTAGGTGAGCTTATTCATATCAACCCTATGCATATAATTTAAAACATTTGTGGAAGAAACATACATGGTTTAAGAGATATGGTGAAAATACAGTGACTATGTGGAGGCACAACGCTCCAAGCTTATACTATATTTGACCATCATCTGACATGTTGAGGGTATTGGGATGGCATGGAATGATCCATACAACATTGTAAACCATTGAGAAATATTTAAGGCCAAACAAAAAACTTCAAACTTCAAAATATTTTCTTGCAACAGAAGCACAACTCCTCTATGTGAGTACAACGCCTCCCCTAACTCCTTTGCACAGTGAACCTTAAGTCATCCTCCATGACATTTCAATGGAAAAATGAGTGACTCTATGGTGATTTTAGAAGTTAACCGAGAATTTTAACTATGAAGATGGCTAAAGTTGGATTTAAAAAATGATGATGACAATATTTGAACCTTAATCATAAAACTTAGTAGTTGTTAGAAGCACAACAACTGTTAGAAGCACAGTGCTATCCTCCTAATCGTTGTAACAATATAATTTCATGGCAAGTTGTGATTTTACATTCTAACTAACTCAAGTGACCCTACAAATATGTGTCAGTGATGGTAAGACATGACACCAAGACATTACTCATGACATGTTGGTGAAACATGACCCTAGACTCAATTAACTCGACCTTTTAGGATATTAATGACTATTTTATTGATCCTTCACACTCATTGACATAATTACATTCAATAATAAACAAATTATTCTATACTAAGACAAATACTTTATCTGTACAAGATCACAGCAAGACCTATGTACACTTGCCAAAATAATTTGGAAGACAAAAATTGTTTTTTGACTATTATAATTATAGGATACTAACACTAACTGCAATGGGGATGAAATTCTATCTGTGAGGTCACAATAACACTATAGACCATGTGCCTTATCCATTAGGATGATCCCAAACACAATTTTCTAACTATATCCTGTAACCTGTTTCTGCTTTGAAATTGAACAAAATCCTAATCTGTACACTACTAACTGAAAACTTTGTTGCAAACTAAAACTGAAAAATGTGTTCAAAATACAATCAGAAAATACACATGCTGAAAGAGATGATTTCCAAGATATCGTATTTCACACCATTTCCTACTTATCCTACTTTGTTAATCACGAACGTTGAATCAAGTGACCTCAAACTTCCAGTAAAGCCAATCAAGTAGTTGCTCACATAATTTGAGTACTTGATTGTTCTTCAACAAGATAAAATTTGGAACATTAAATGGTAGAAGCAACTAAACCCCAAACTCAGTCCAATCTCTACACTGGTGAACTAAACGAGATCTACCTTGACTGACGATTCCAATAGGATTGTAGAAGGATCTTGAAAATCAAGGATGACTACCTTTTCCTGATAATGAAGAAATAGACCATCATATCCTTCATGGTTAAATGTAGATTTCTCTATATGATGGAGTTGATTATCCTCAAATATAATGGCATCAATATGTTCTTTCCTATCACTAAGATTGGGGCCAAAAGTTGTGTGTTCTTGTAAATCTTCAATTGAGGAAACCACACTTTGAATAAGAAAAATGTCTATAGATGACCCTTCATGTATATCAACAAGAATATTGTCTTTCTCCTTTAAAATTTATGAATTAAATAATTCAAAATATGAAATATCGTGAATTTTCTTTTACCATTTGAGGGATTTATAATGACTTGTCGTTCTTCAGTATTTTCTTGCAAGTTTTGGTAATTATTATTTGGAATAATTTCAATATCTAAACCTTTTATGCATGCGAATTCAAAAATTTTATTTTCACATACTTTTTCTTGAAATATAGATTCAAAAAATGAGTGAACTGAAGAACAACTCAAAGGAATATATTGATCTTCTTCCTGAATACTTAGAAATTGACAAGGCCACTGAATATGTCCATCAAACTCAACAGAAAATAAATAAGATTCAACATCAAGATGATAATCTGCTTCAATTTTCAAGGAAAGAATAAACCCGTGTTCGCTGGAAATCATCCTAAATATGTTGACAACTAGCCTCTAACATTTTTTCTTCATTTTGTAAAGGATTGCCAGGAAGGGCCTCTAAAACTTCCTCATCCATGAACTTATTACTTCAAACAAGTTTTCCAAATTTTCATTGAAACTCTCAAAATGTCCACAACGCTTTTCAACCAACAATAATGATGGATAAGATTATTTAAATTTTTTATAGAAAATTGTATGAAAATATTTTAAACAATATAAACTAAAAACTGGAAATTGTTCATACCATGACACTTCCTTTCCCTCCAAGGTAGCCATAAACATCTTCATTAGGCAAACTTCTTCAAATTGAACATTTAGCTTACGTACATGCATGCAAGATTTAATTAAATGAAGAGCAACATCATCTCTTTCCTAATATTTGAATCTCATTAAATAAGTCTTCCAATGTATGCAAGGCACTCGATTTGGAAAACCATGAATGTGAGCACAATTCATGGGCACATACCTCGCAACTAAATTCATTTTTGGCGAATAGAGTTGCCAATAAAACTCTGATTTCTGGATCCTGTTGTTAGTGGAGTCTTTGGATTAGGTTGAAACTTGATTGGAATCATCGAGTGAATGGTACAACCTTCATTTGTCTAACTTGTTTCCACCATCAACAATTATATCTAAAACTTTTATGTTTTTTCCAGGGGAAGATGGAACCTTTCACTCCCCGACAATGACGCCACTATGTTAGCACTTTGTAATTTCCCTAGGCTGAAAAGAGAAACTCAGAGGTAACCAAAAACAACTTGGTAGTTGGAATCTAGCCCTTCTAAATTCAGAGATGGCTCTCTCTATCTAAAATGTTTCAATCACTTGGATATTAGGCTAGGTATGGTTCTTAGTGGGGTATAAGTTTAGAGGTTTGTTGGCAGGAAAGAAGATAGATCCATTGGGCATGGAGGCATGTTAAGTTGATTATATTTTTAGTGATAGGATGAAGAGATGAAGGGTATTCTATAGGGGAAAGGTAGACAATACTGGTGGTGTAACCAAATTAATTCTATGTAGGAGGGTGAGTATAAGAATGGTGAAAACAACATATAGAGAATCAAACTATAAGATGAATTCTAAATGTTATTTTTAGAAGAAAACATAGAATGCTTGGAAAACTGTATTAGAGCATTTTAAAATGAATTTTGAGATAAATTTTGGTTCAACCAAACATGAATACATGCATTTATGGCATGTAAATAACATAAGGAAAAATTACAACATGAGAAAAGCACAACACCATCAAGAGATGTCACATGAATTGCTATAAATCACACCTCTATCTTTCATTCACTGGAAAATAAAAAATACAATACACATAATGATATTTCTTCTCAAACCTAACCAACCCTTTGAACTATGATCTTTACACAATATATACTTCAAAATCATTATGTTTCCACCTAGCAGAACTGAATTTCCCAAAGGAAAAATGATAATCAACTAGATGCAACGAATGTAGACCAGGTATACTAAAAACTAGGAAGTGGTTTACCTATTGTAATCCTCAACTTAATGCATGACCAAAATCTTAAATATTTACAATTATTTATATATTCAATATCCTAATGCTCTAATACACTTTTTAGCATCTTCAAAATCAATTTTGGAGTCGAATCTAATGGTCAAACAGTGGATTTTCCAAAAGCACAACGACTGTATTTTTTTCAATATCTACTAAATGGTAAGTCAGATTGAGCTTTCTTTTTACATCAAATTAATATCATTATAAACCTTTTCCACACAATGTTTCAGCCAAATTTGAATCACGAATCTCGAGAAAATCCAAAAATGGTTGTATATGACGTTGGGTCGTTTCTCAAAAAACGTGAAGCATTTTGACCTGAAATTAGATAAGCATATTCACCTCACCCCCATCCATCTAATGTAAAAATTTAATGGAAAAAAATTGCAAGCTTTAAGAGATATGGTGAAAATAGGTTCACTGTCTGAAAACACAGCGCTCCAACCTTAAACTATCTCCAACCATCATCTGACATGATGAGGGTACTGTGATGGAATAAAATGGTACATACATCATTTTAAACCTGTGATAAGTCTTCTAAGCCAAACACAAACCTTCAAACTTCAAAATCTCTTCTTGTAGCAAAAGGGAAGCACACATTTGTAAGTGTAGCGCTTCCCCTGCCTCCTTTGTGCAACAAACCTTAACTAATGCTCAACAACCTTTAAATGGAAAAATGAATGACTTTGTGGTGCTTTTGGAAGTTAACTAAGTTTTTTAACTCCCAATATGGCTAAATTTCGATTTCAAAAATGATGATGACAACCTTTGAACCTCAATCATAAAACATAATAGTTGTCAAAATCATAGTGCTATCCTCCTAACCATTGTACGAATATGATGTCATGGGAAGTTTTGATTTGACATTCTAATTGAATCAAGTGACCTTGCAAATATTTCCAATGATGGTAAGACATGACACCAAGACCTTACTCATGATTTTTTGGTGAAACATGATCCTAGACTCAATTAACTCGACCCCTTAGGATATTAATGACTATTTTCATGATCCTTCACACTCTTTGAGATAATTACATTCAATAGTGAAATTTTTATTCTATACTAAGACCAATAGCTTAATCTCTGCAAGATCATAACAAGACCTATGTACACTTTCCAAAATAATTTAAAATACAAAGCATGTTTTGTTGCTACTATAATTATATACTAACACATGCAACACAATACTCATTAAAAATAATG
The DNA here is from genome assembly GCA_000404065.3 of Pinus taeda. Taxonomy (NCBI): domain Eukaryota; kingdom Viridiplantae; phylum Streptophyta; class Pinopsida; order Pinales; family Pinaceae; genus Pinus; species Pinus taeda. The sequence continues at coordinate 150,053 of APFE031233755.1, read as the reverse complement.
CAATTCTAGAATAAGAAGAACATTATTCAACAAGTGTCACTTCAATGGAAATGTCCTTATTGAGAAGTTCATCTATTGAGTTGGAAAAATATATTTGAGTTTCTGTAACAAGTAAAATTAGCCTTATCCTTGTAACATTGACTTAAGAACTTGCTTTGTCTAATGGTGCATTGAAACTGCAACTTTCTTTATCTAGTAATGAATTGAAACTACAACATAGTTGAACTAGGAATGGAAATTGGAACAAAAGAAAATGTTGGAACACATGTAGCTTCTAGAATTTACTAAAGGAAAGATGATATCCTTACATTTCCATGGTGATTTAATTCATCTCTAATTTATGATGTAATTTCAATGTCACATGAATTGAGAATTTTAATTTAGTGTTCAAACTTAGCTCTGTGAATTTTATGCTGAAGTTAGGTTCATAGAGAACATGATCATTTTGGGTCATGTGTTATATTTTTTTTGCATTTTCATTAACATTGGTATATTTACTCAATTGTGTAAAAAAATTGTTAACATGATTCCTTTACTAGAAATGATTGCATAAAAAAAACATGTAGTTAGACTGAAGGTTGCAAAACACATCCAAGTTTCAATTCATGTGACTCCATTGAGATCCTATTGGACTGATTTTGTTGAATTTGACTTATATAACAACTATGCAATGTTGGAGTAAAGGTTACAATATATACTTATTATAAATTTTCAATAAAAAATAATTTTCAATTACATAAATGATACATGATACTACATACTACAAAGTACACATGGTTAATAAATATTTCTACATCATCAAATTTATGTCAATATTGTCAAAGGGAGTTTTCCTGTTATTAATAAACAGATATAGATAAATCAATACTATGAATGGATCGAAGGTAACAAACTCATCCTCCAGTTCATTGTGCCACATCACCATCACTTGCTGGTCTACAAAAACCCAAAACCAAATCAAACTATCAAATAGAAAGCAGGACAACCCCATTTTCCAATTGTGTTCCATGACATGGTAATTTGGTGTCAATAAGCTAGTATGGTCATTATAAAGTTTCCATGGTGAAAATGTTGAAATTTCTAGAAACATTACTCTTAAGAAGTAATGTGTGAACATATTGATTCAAATATAAGTGGAAACACTTTTCCAAGAAGATCTCATTAATTTCTTATTCCTATGTAGCCATATATCTTTATGATGAAACAAATTTTAGAGTTTTTATTAAAACTAGTCTTACTTTCTAAGTTTTTGGCTCAAATATTAGTGGTTGCATTATTTTAGGAAGATACCGTCACTCATTTCTTCCTATGTAGCAATATTTGTTTATGATGAAACAAAGATTATACTTTTTATTAAAATTGATCTTGCTTTCTATTTTTTGGTGGATGTCATGAAAATAGATATTTGTTTTCATAACATTTTGGGATTGACTGTACAAGATCAAATACATTATTACTTGAAATTTGAACCACAATAACTCATGAAAAACTCTTATCAACACATCTACCATAATTGAACTAAGAAAGGATTTCAAAAAATGTTGCACATAATGTAGAGAAATGAAAGAATGTTAGAATATTTAATCAGTTTAACTGAAAGTGATAAGATGAAGTAAATCAAATCCTTAAGACTAATATTAGAGACTAAATACAACTTAGCTAACAAACAATATCCAAAAATCACCATAGATGTAACATACCCCAAGTATTAAAAAGTAAAACTAAAATATATAACTTAATATATAACAAGGAATAATAATATACAAAATTTGATATGTAATATCTAAATATGGTTCCATTGTTTTGTGTAAAAAATAACCCTTTAATCTACCTTAAGGAGATGGGTTATCATAACTCCTCTTTTTTCAATCATTTTAAACTTCTATTCTGAGATCACCATCATGTTATGTTTGGCGATATCTTTCCAACAATATACATTTCAACCAAATATGAGCTCTGGATAAAAATTTATGGCCCTCATAAGTTTCATTGTCTTATGTCATGTTAGCGATAGTACAATTGACATGTGTGGACACATATCAGTCCCAAGTCTATGTGTCACCATTGCAATAATGCATGTGACACGTTTCCAACACATTGCTAACATGTGGTGGCCCTTACACCCACATGCCATAATTACATTGCATTGCCTATGTAGATAGGTGTCTCATGTCTCTAGTCACATCACTATTTAGGAAAGTTCTAAAAGGCTAAATTTTAAGAAATATCTGTCTCAACTCATTATAAAAACCAAGAAAACAACTAGAGGGGGCTAGAAAACTCTCTTTCTAGGAATACAAGGAATAGGCCTCCACCCAAGCGATCAACAGAATCCAAAGAAAACCATATCCATGCCCCAATCTTATAGGGAGTTCAGAGACTATTGTCCTCACCTAAGAAATATTCTTCCACCTCCCAATGATCAATGAATGATTTCTTGAGTTCGTGCATTTTGATAGAAACACATATTATTATGCTCCTTTTCCTTCTTATGTTATGGCATTTTGTTCTTCTATAGCATAGTCATTCCTTCTCTATCATCGTCTTCAGAGTTTCCTCTCTTTTTCTTTCCTTGTGTCTATTGAATTCTCTCCCTCAGTGTGTGGGAATGCGTTGGATCCAAATAATCCTTCCAACTCTCTGTTTTTCTCCATCTATAGAATATTATTCATTTCGTGTGTAAAGTTTGTTGATGAGAATATCGACGAACTGAATTTTGTATTGAGGGAAGAATTCACCCTGATAAAATGCCTTCTTTGTGGTCCTTCCATTACTTTGTTGCAACCATTTTGGTTATGTGGGGAAACACTCCTGTCAGTCATTGTTGTGCTCGGACACGGTGGTTTTTTTTCCTAAGTGGTGATTCTAGAACTTCCTGTTGGTTAAATTAAATGGGCCCAACTCCTAGTGCAACCCATCACCATCAACTTGTGTCCTTTCTACCTCATGAATTTATCCAAGGTAGGCATGCTTCCCATGTTCTCTTTCTGTAACTACGCCTCCCACATTTACCCACTTTCACCGGCTTTCCTAGGGTAAACAGGAGTTGAGGGTTACTATGACATGATTCAACTCCCTAAGTATAGTTAATAAAGTGGAACTAACGAATCAAAACTTTACTGACATCCCTCATGTGCTACAGGACCTCCAAGAGCAACCCAACCCCTCCAGGTGTCCAACCCATGAACTAACTCACTTTTAAATTAACTAAACCCCTAGTCACTCCCATGAAAACGAATCCATGTAATTGGAACCCTCCATTCGGTCCCACAAACCTAAAAGGGAGAGTTTGCAGTCTTTTTCAGCGAGTTCTATGTTAGGGACTGTTAGATTTAAGCCACTTTTTCAGGGCTAGTATCCAAAGCAATGCTAAGAACTTGATGAGACTTTCCAAGACAATAAATGACACCAAGACAAAGCCTCTAACACAAAAATTTATCAAGGGATTTACCTAACCAAGAAAGACACTCATTCAAACACATGATGAACATGAAATCTACAGGTCATGAATGCATATCTGAACAAAGAATCTGAAACTTGTCTGAGATTTCAAAACAAGGACTAATACCTTCTCATGATAGTTGTCCAAGAGCTTTATAATCTAGCTCAATACATTATTTACAATAATATACACATATGCACATTTTCTTAGCCAACAAATAAAATGATACAATGTCTGTGTCAACAACAACGAAATCCATAGGCTCACACCTCCACCCTCAAACTAATACCAAGATTGAACTCCTTCATAGGAAGTCTAGAATCCACTTCCAAAGTCAAACCTGTATCCAATGTCCAACGCTATGATATGTGCATTATATGTTCTCTTAGTGAATGATTACCAACTCATTGTTCTAGGGCACACTCCCAATGTGAATTTGATTCCATCAGGAAATCATAATGACCAAAACATATCCATCTCATGTCCTTCAACTCTCTTCTACATAGTCCCTTAAAAAATCCGATCATCCCCTTTCATTCAATCACTCACCTTCCAAGTTCCCCAGCATCCCTATCTCAATCAATCTATCCCGTCACAAGGTTTCCTCGCATCAAAAGGTGCAAAAACCAAGGTATATCCTAACCTCAAAACTAGCAAAACCATTCTTAGCATGCTCCTAGAAATCAATGGACACTATTGGGTACCAATGTCCCACAAAGTGCATGCTCATAAATTCTTTACCAACATACAATTTCTTATTCCAATTCCTTTTTGTTTCTACTAATAATGCTTGCAGTCAGTTTCAACCATGCCAAACCTGCGTATTTCAAGGATTTCATGTACAAAACACATAATATCGATTAGACTAAAAGGAATTGAAATAAATTCAAATCGTACCTCATTGGTGGTTTGTTAGTAAGGTACACTTGCATTTTTTTTAATTCCTTTCCATGATTCTTTGCTTCTTCCTTTATTATTTATCCTTTTTGTGCACACATTGAATTGGGTTACAAATCCAGAAATAACCCAGTGCCTTATCTTTAAGCAATAAGGGAATCTGGAGACTAAACCATCTTCTCCCTCAATATTGGTAACAAGGGTATCCTGAGACTAAACTGTCTCAAACCCTAATATCAACAATAAGGGCATCTAGAGATTAAACCACCCCAACCCTCAATAGAAACAAGGATATCCCGAGGCTAAACTGCCTCGACCCTCAATATCAATAAAAAGGGTGCAAACAATCCCATACATGTTTGTCCCATTACACTCTACAATACATACACATATGCAGTGTACAACATAACACATACTCCTACACCCAATGTACTATACCACACATACACCTACACCCATTGTACAACACAACACATACACCTACACCTGGTGTACAACACAACACATACACCTACACCCGGTGTACAACACAGCACATACATCTACATCTGATGTACATCATGACACATACACCTACATCTAGTGTACAACACAACACATACACCTACACCCAATGTACAACAGGACACATACACCTACACCTAGTGTACAACACAACACATACACCTACACCCAATGTACAACAGGACACATACACCTACACCTAGTGTACAACTCATCACATACAACTACACTCGGTGTACAACACAATGCATACACCTACATTAGATGTACAATAAATCACCTACATCTATACTCGATCTAGAACGCAATGCATATCCATACACCGTGTACAATACCATGAATACACATGTCATGATACAATGATTGCACAATCCCTTTAACACCATACCAAACATACACAACACCACATGTACAACATGTATACAAGACCACATGCAGACATTGCCACCTAAACAATGTGTACACAACACCCAATGTGCACAACACCACCTACACATTGTGTACATAGCACCCAATGTACACAACACCACATGCACACAACGCCACATGTACACAACACCACATGCACAAAACCCCACATGTACAACATGTAAACAACACAATATGTACATAGAACTGCATATCCACATGCCCACAATACCATATGTACACAACACTGCATATCCAACATGGTCACAACACCATATGTACAAAACATTGCATATACGACACATACATAGTACCATAAGTACACAATACCACATATGCAATACGTACATAACTATAATATGCAATATGAACGTAACACTATATGTATATCATGTACAACGTATAGACAATATTAGTATTGCACATCTATAAACCACACTATCTCTACTAAGAAACTTTATTTTTGGTGTCTTTTCACTATCCATGCTTGTTCGAGCATGTTGCAGATCACACTTCTCTCATACAGCTGATGTATCCCTTAGCATTAACCATCCATAACACAAACATAGCAATATTATAACACATAATATCAAATCATTTCCACGTGATACTAACCTCATAGTTTTGTAAGGGCTATTGTGTCCACTTGATTCTAGGAACTTCTTCATGTCATTCACTTTCATAAGTGCAATGAGCCTATCAAACAACATATATACATACATATATACATATAAAAATCATCATAAAACAATCATGATTCCTGATGACCTTGTCATACAACGACATACATACATACATATATATAATCATTAGCATAATGCAACCATGATTGCCGACGACCTTATCAGACAACAACATATGTTCATACATATATACATATATAGACATCAACATAATCATGATCACAACATAATTACCAGATATCATAAGGTCAAGGTTAATAGAACTCCCCTTATCTAAGCAAAACATGCACAACATTGAGAACAACAGTTCCCAACTTTAGCCAAGGCATCTATTACCTTAAGCCTATTTTCTTTACATTTTCTGTCAACTTTCTCATAATTGGACTGCCACCATCCATTTACATCAATGGACCAAACCAATCCAAGTAGCTATCACATTCTTTCGTTTAGCTACCCTATATTCATGCATCTGCTTGATTTGGTTCTTACATGACATGTTGGCTTTCATTGAACTCTCCTCACACTCCATTAACTTTTCTCCTTCCCCAACCAATTCCCAAGGGCCTCAAACATAAAATGAAATGACAAGAAACAAACAAGAAGAAAAACATTAAATGCCAATAACAATACAACACCACAAACAAAGTGGCTTGGCCATGCACCAAACATAAACAAAATGACAAATCAAGCACAAATAATTCACAAAAGATCGAAAGCACAAAACTAGCAACAAACACCATGAATTAACTCGATGGTTCCCAATGCCTCTAAGGGAAAGATCAACTTGAGCCTTCTTCAAGATTTCACGGAAATCTCTTCTGCCATGCAGTCCCCTACATCATACTTCCATAAGCATAGAACTTTCATTGTATAAATAAATACAACAATACACCAGTTACCTTACCTTGTTATGCCAAGCACACTACCTTGTAACTGAACACATAAACCTCTCAAGGAACTCCAATTCCTTGATGAATCTAACCATAACTGGAAACCAATTGTTATACCTTTCTACCTTACTACAATCTTGTCTTTCTATGTACACTCCCATCACCCAATTTTTGGTTATATAGACTAATCAATTGTTATCTTGCCATTATAATACCAATCATGTTTCCCTGCGACTATTCACATATTTCAACCACATGTTCCAAATTTCAAGACAACATATCTACTATTTTGAAATCAACTTTTACTAAAACTAACATACATGCCATAATCAACTAATAGTCATTAATCATAATACTACAACTAGCACCCACTTAGACTCAAGTACATACAAACTATCTCAACACATAATGTTTTAGTACAACCATCTTAAAACAAGATCATTACTTCATGCAATCTTATAAACACATACTCATATCATGAAATTAATCAAACATTCAACCAATCTATAAACATACCATGTTATATAAACCAATATATGACATAATCAAACTCATACCTCAATGTATCTCAAGGGAGGCTATCACGTCTACACAAGTCAGTCCAAATTAGTATGACACAATATCACAAATTTATCAACTCATACTTGAATGTCATAACCATAACAATATGCATAGACCAATCCATATTAACATGATACATATAACATCATGATATTAAATGTAATGACCATAGGCAATGTGTGTATGACTGCAATGCATATAAAAAGAAGTTACTACCATACATGACTATCTAACACATGTCTATATGACCGCACTAGCCAACTAGCATCTATCATGAATGTAACAAAAAAAAAATGACAAGAATGTACATAACCCTAATTCTCATAACAACCATTGATCAACATACCTACATGCCAAACATACAATACATGTATGACAATCTTCTCTTACCCCAAAGTCTAGTCCTTCAACCTTGCTCTGATGATCTGCATCTCTTACTTCATCTCAACTAGCACATCAAAATCATGAAAAATAAATAGCATCATGATGACATAAAATACATGAAATGACCTCATGCACGACAACCTTAATGATGATAATGCATGCATAACAACATTCATCTAGCCCTTCCAGTCCAATATTTGAACCATGCTCTGATACCACCTTGTAACTACCCTGCCCATATTTACCCGCTTTCACTGGCTTGCATGGGGTAAACATCAGTTGATGGATACTATGGCATGATTAAACTCACTAAATTTAGTTAAGCAAGTGGAACTGATGAACCAACACTTTACTAACCTCCCTTAGGTGCTATATGACCTTCAGGAGCAACCCAACCCCTCCAGGTATCCAACCCATGAGCTAACTCGATTTTCACTGAACTAAACCCCCAGTCTCTCCCATGACAAGACCTCCATGCGATTGGAACCCTTGAGTCACTCACACAACCTTGAAATGGAGAGACTCCAGTCTTTTTCATCTACTTTTATGCTAGCAACTATGAGATTTAAGCCACTTTTTCAGGGCTAGTATCCAAAATAATTGATGAAACTTGATGAGAGTTTCTAGGACAATAAAAAACACAAAGAAAAATCCTCTAACACAAAAATTTATCAAGGGTTTGACCTAACCAGTCCTTACCATGACAGAAACTTCGTCAAACACATGATAAACATGAAATCTACAGGTGGTGAATTTATATATGAACAAAGAGATATGAAACTTTTCTAAGGTTTCACAAGAAGGATCAATACATTCTCACAATAGTTTTTATAACACCAATTAGGTCATGCATTCATTAACCAAACATTCATTCAATAAAATGTGATAAGATCCATGCTTGAATCTATCATATAACCATGCTCATAACCAACATATAACCAAATAAATACCAATGATAGAACAACCATTTAAGCCACATAGTAACAAGTATGTTTCCTCATCAAAAGCAAGAGAAACTTAGCTCTGATTAAACATTTGCAAAATCCAATCAGTTCTGGGACTTTTGCGTACCACTCGACCATATATTGAGTTGAACCAAATATTTTTTTCAACCTATCAGCCCCTTTCCATATTCCAAGCATGAATGTGGGATCTTATGGGATAAACCAATCCATAAATAGCAAAGGGAATCCAAAGGTTAAACCACCCTGACCATATCGTGATCTCACCTAAACCAGTGTTGATATAACAAAACCAAACTGAGCTTGGATGCCTCAGAATTCCTTCACCATCCCTTGAAGGATATTTTTGTCTCCACTGGCCTGTTGAGGGCTTCCTAGGGAAAACCATCTCTGCCCCCAACCATTGTGATTTTCTTGAGACGACCTCACCCAGATCGAAAAATTTGAAGGAATCCAAAGTTCAATTAAGAAAGAATCTCATCACACCATTTCTATCAAGAAATGACAAGGAAAGGCTAAAATGCAATACCAAACCTGGAAAAGTCCATTCCATCAACAACAAAAGAACCAAATACCAACTTGCACATACCATGCATGTCAAAACCAACTAGGAAATCATATATGCAACCTGTTACCTACAAGTATTCTTGTTGAATCTACTTGATCCAACTTTTCCCTACTTGATCCTTTCTTTCCTTGTCCTTCTTTTTCCTTGCTAGTTTTATTTGCTTCTCCTCTTGGGACTCTTCTCCTTTGTGAGACTAATCCTAAAACTGAAATGAAAAACACTGTGAACTAATCCTAAGAAGCCTTTTTATCATTAAGTCCTCTATTTTCTTTTCCATTATTTTCCTTCATTTTCCTCCTCACATGCAACTTGAGACCTTTCACCTCCCTTTTCTCCTATTTTCCTTTATTTTCATAAATAAAATGCCAACTAATGCCTTCGTTCCTTTTCAAATCCTTTGCCATTTCCATTTCCAATTTCCTTAAGGCATAATAAACCAAATGAACACCCACACTACGATGTTTTCCCAACATTTAGCTTGGAATAAGTGTCCCATGACCTTGGTCTTATTTTTCCTTTATTAACTTTATTACATGGACTTTTAACCCATAGCTATTACACTTTACCATCTCCATTAATTGATATGATCATCCCAATTTAAAGCATACGTTACAACCATTCATGGCTTTCACAAAACAAGTCAAGCTTCCTTTAAATCCAAAGTAACCTATTTCCTAAAATTGTGGAATTTGTGTCCCTTTCTCTTCTACATTTTTTATTTTACTGTTAGATAATTACACAAAAGTATTTACAATGTTTACAAGGGGCATCAACCCACATGGGATGTCACAGAAAATTCTCTAGAATTGCATATAGTTCAATTGAAGTCAATGGGTTGGCATCCACATTGGACACTGCAATTTCCACAATTTCATCCATTTCTACATATTATCACTTGGAAATACTTTTCACATTTGAACCAAAGAAACTGAAGTTGTTTAGAAAACTGTCAAGAACTAAGTCCCTTTAACAAATGAATCTTCCTCTGATTACAGAATTGGTGCATGTTAATTTGAGGGGAGTCTCCTTGGATGTTTTAAGGTTTCAACTTTGAATACCTGGGGGAAATTGGCAGCCAAAATATACAATAAAACTTGCTTATCTGCAACAAAATTTTCAAAATCTCTCATTTTTCCCCTCAAACAAGTGATAATAAACTTTAGAGTGATTAGATATGTCCAAATAATGCAAAAATTTACATATTTGATATAAACATCCTTTGTTTCTAAGATAAAAGTTGTAGAGAAACTAACAAAGTTAACTAGAAACAAAATGAAAATTGTCCAAGTCATTGTTTTATTGTTGATATGAGATATACCTCTATTAGCACTTGAAATTGCTTAGGTGTTTTGTAACAAAATCAACAAGAAATAGGGATGTAACATTGGGAAATATATTAATGTTGTCACTTTGGTTATTTTGTTATGCAACCGGCTCAAAAAATAAAATAAGAGATAGATCAACGACTTCAAAATTAGGCTCTTTGAGGGGGAAACCTCCTTTAAATTACACAAATTAACAATTCTTAGATGATACAAATGAAAATACCTCCTTTCTATATATAGGAGTCTAAGCGGTAACAATATTATTATAGCCTACATAACAATAATATTTTAAGGAAGCAATAGTAACAATAGTGGGGTTCTATGGGGCACAATAATAATAATATGGAGACTACATGGACACAACAATACAATAAGGGGATTGCACTAATAACAATAAGAGGCTACACTAGTAGCATAGGGACCTAACATGCCCCTCTCCTTTAAAAATCTGTTTTCCTCAATACTTGAGTAGTTTTGGATGCTTGTCTATAAAATTCTCATCCTCCCATGTGGAATATTTAGTGGGTAAGTTCTCCAACTTGATGAGATACTCTAAAATTGATTAATTTTATAATTGTCGAGTTCTCGTTTCCATGACTAGATCAGGTTCCAATAGATTTTTCCTTCCTTTTCAAGTTCTGGCAATATTGTTTGAATTGGGTTGCTTGTCACCTATAACCTTCTCTATGCATTAGACATGGAGAATTGGGTGCACTTGAAAAGATGTAGGAAGCTTGAATTTGTATACCATAGTACCAATATTTTGCAACACGTTATAAGGACCATAGTACTTTAGTGATTTTTTCTCCTTCTTATCTTTCTTCAGGGACATTTATTTGTATGGTTATAACCATACAAATACCTAGTTGCCTAGATCAAAACCTCTTTCACTGCAATGTTGATCTGCCTGTTGTTTCATTCAATTCTTCCCCAAAGTGAGGTTATCCTTTAAGAGTTAGAGAACTTGTTGATGATGCTTGATGTGATCTTCCACTTCTTGAACCTTAGAATGATTGTCCAAGACTTTTTGGAGATCTATAGAAATAGATGATTTCATTGTTTGAATCTTTAGTGAACATAATTGTGTAATTATGCCCCATTGTTCTTTATTTACAAGTTTTTTCATGCCATTAGAGTTGATTATATTTCTTGGTTTCCCTGCGATACCCCTTAATTCAACTTCCTTTCCTTCCCAAAATAAGTTCAAGCAAAGTTATTGAAAAGTAAAATTTATCGTACCCAAATATTGTAACCATTGGACTCCTAGTACAACATCAACACCACCCATTGGAATGGAAAGCATTGGACTATTCAATACATATTCTACCATGGATAGCTTGATATTATAGCACTTTCCAAAGAAATTAATGGTTCCTCCATTTGAAACATCACTTGAAACTCTTCTGCTAGATATAGGAAGCAACTCAATTCCTTGGCTATCTTACAATGAATAAAATTATGGGTACTACCCAAACCAATCAACACTATTACCTTTTTCTTCTTTACATTTCCTTCTATATTGAGAGTTTGAGGAGTTGTAATTCATGTCAATCCATTACAAGATATGGTCAGATTCATTTCTTCTTTCTCTAGGGTTGGTTCTTGGTGTATGTCCTCTTCTTTTGACTTTTCTTGTTCCTTTTCTTGCTCCTCTTTCAAATCTATGTAAATTAATTTCCTCTCTAAACACTTATTACCTTTAGTGTATTTTATATCACAACTATAACAAAGACATTTTTCTCTTTTTTTCTCCCAATTATTGTGGTGTCAACCCTGTAGGTTGTCGAAGGCTAGGAGAAGCAACACTTCCATATTTATAGTTGTGAGTGGTAGGATTCCCTCTTCCCATAATTTTTCTTGCCAACCTGAATGCCTTCTCCAATGAATTAGCTTCCCAAAGGCGAATGTCATGTTGGATTTTATCCTTTAAATTCCCTATGAATACATCAATCCTATGCTCCTCTGGAATATCATTTACCCTTATATTCAATTTTTGGAAGTCCTCAATGTGATCCACTATTCCTTTTGTTTAAGATTTATCAATTGGCCAAACAAGGTGTTTATCTTTGTATCCTCATAATATGCTATCATTTCCTCCATAAAAATTGACTAGGTGACACTTTGTTTACAAGACAAAATTCATCGATACCATACAAATTGATTGGGTTCTAAATATAAATTTGCAATGCATACATTTTGTGTGTTTTTCACATTATGGAGATCAAATTAATTATCCATCTATAGTATCCATGTTACTGGATCCTTGCCATCAAACTTCCTTGTATAGACCTTTGGAATATGGTGGGTCCTCAATCAAATGTTAGAGTCTATGAAATAATGACTAAAATTTCTTTTGTGCTCATCATGAGTTTCATCTACTACCCTTTCGCCATTAGGAACATTTCTTCTAGCAACTTTGCCAAACCTCCATTCAAACCTTCCATGACTTTCTTCAAATCTTCAATGTTGCCTTTCAATTTTTCTTCTATACTATTGATGTCATTCTTCAAATCATCAATCTTAGCTTCCATGCTATTCTTCAAACCATCCATCTTAGCTTCTATGACTTTTTGTGATTGAAATTTTTTGCACTTGGTCTCGTAATTTTGATATATCATGTTGCATTTCTTCCTCTTCTTCATGAGTCATAGTAGATATTTCAGGTTGGTTACTAGGTGTTTCCATTTTCTTTCTTTGAGGAATTAATTAATGATAATTATGCTTCATTATGCCCTTTGAATTACTTCAAACTAATTTTTCAAACAAAACTTATGCAAGTTTTGAAAAATACTACACACCTTTTCTTTTTTCTTTGTAGTAGTTCAATATTGAATCTATTGTATCTCTATAATTTCAAATCTCCAATGTCTTAAATTTATTCTTATGGTAGCCATATGATTCCTATTTCCAACCCCACAATCTGTCCTCTTTTTTTCACGTTTTATGAAATTTGAATCTAATGCTTAGAGAGAAGGTTATGAAAATTTTCCCAGGATCAATTGTTTCAAATGGAATTTTGGAGCCAGCAAAAACCATAACTTCCCCCACTCATATCTCCAAAATATAGTGAGACAAGATCAGAAATTTGGACACGAAATTCATCAATATTGTGGCTCCAATGGGTTTTAATTTCTATTTCTGAAGCTTTGTAGAAAACAAGTTATAGCAAAACTTCCACGATGGCCTATTTGAGGCAACGAAACCTTGGAATCCAAAGCTCTAATACCAAATGTTATGCAACCAACTTATAAAATAAAATAAGAGATAGATCAATGACTTCAAAATTATCCTCTTTGAGGGGGAAACCTCCTTTATATTACACAAATGAACAATTCTTCGATGATACAAGTGACAAGGACTCCTTTCTATATATAGGAGTCTAAGGGATCACAATATAATCATAGCCTACATAACAATGATATTGTAAGGGCACAACAATAACAATAGTGGGCTTCTATGGGGAACAATAATAACAACATGGGTACTACATGGGCACAAAAATACAATAAGGGGGTTGCACTAATAACAATAAGTGGCTAGACTAGTAGAATAGGGACCTAACATGTTTCATCTCACTATGGGTGGTAATTTTCCATTTTCAAGAGGGTTATGGTAGGGGGTATAACTATTAGATATGTATTGTTGTTCAGAAATCATATGAATGAAATAAGTCATTGATGTTTCTGAGTAGGAAATTAAAATCATCAATGTAGGTTGCAGACAAACACTAAGGTAAATTGAATGAGTTGGGTTCTCATTTAAATTAGTTACAATGAAGTTTAATTCTATCATGGTTTATTATAGATATGAATTTATTATACTAAAAATGAAAACAATAGAAGGTGTGATAAAGTTGTAAACATTCTCTTATCACCTATGTGTACAAATGCCTTTATGGATTAGAATGATGGAGAAAAGAGTGTGGAAATCTACTACACAAACTTATTAAGTTTTATTCTCGCATATGAATATGAACATCATAATGAGAACTCAATAATAAGAACAACACCATAATTTCACATGCTCAACATCAAATTTTGAATTTGATAACCATAGGGATATCTAGACATTATCAATATCAAAAATACAACCAAAAATTTGATAAAACTAAGATAACTCTCCAAATTCAATAAGACCACTTATCTACATGTCTAATAACTCCTCAAGGGAATAGATGATATAATTGAAAAGAAGAGAAATCATAAATTATCAAGGAATTCGAACTTTGGGTATTGAAAATATTCTAGGATACCCATATAGGCACCATCCTAACTATGGAAATGATCTTCTAGAGTTTGGAGTGAACTCTTTTGATGATGTTCCACATGTCTTGGCATTTATGAGGTATATCTTAGAGTTGGAATAAAGGCATCGAGATGTTGTGATCAAATTATTTATACATTATTTGGGATAATGACATAATGGTTGGCAAACATTCTTGCAACCCAAAAAGGATACATTTTCTCAAAGATATGGTAAAATGCTTCCTTAAACATTGTCTCTTGATGCCCTTATTGGTTGTTTGTAAGTTTTACTTTTCTAACACATTTTTCTTTCCATACCTCTTATTTTCCATCACAATGATGCGAAGGAAGTTTTTGTTCCTATACTCAAGAAGGGATTGTCTATCCTTTAATGGTTTCTCCAAAACCTTAATTAGATTAAAGAAGGGAACAAATTTCAGAGCCCTAAATAAGAAAAACAGAATTAAAAAATAGACAACCTCACATATTGAACATGGTAGGGAATAAATATTAGTTAGGTATGATAATATTCTTGCATCCCATTTTAAAAAAGGTTTCCTTTCCCAAGGGTAAATACCTAAAAGTGGAAGAGCCATCCAAATATATAGATATATTTCCCTAAATGAAAAAGAGTAATCCAAATATATAAAGATAATATGTATGACTCTTACCCATTTATTACCTCTCCATGAACTCAAAAAACCTTAAAAAGTAATAGCAAATGATATTGCACTAGAATGTATTGATTTCCATGTCAATTCGATACAGTCACCTTGGAGCTTATAAGGCCTAGACCTCATGAGGCTTGTGAAGAAAAAAATGGAAAATAATATTGAAAAAAATCATCCAAACTAGCTACATCAAGCCCTTTCTAAAATCAGGTAATCCCCACCTATAAGTCCAATGTGTTTAGTTGGCTAGTTGAATGGTTCCCATAAATATGAGATGGAACTTGAACTCCAAGTTCTCAATTTCATTATTCATACTGAAAAAAAGTAAAAATTTGAAGCTCTCAACATTAGTTGAGCCTAAGAAAAGAAAAAATTATTGGTCTCCACCTCATCAATGTTTGACTCTAGGCCTCGAACTCACAAGATAAGCATCATTTTCCCAACCCATTCTTTGCTAAAAAAATCATGTATGCATATGTTTTAGTCTTATACAAAATCTAAAGGCCTCTGGAGATGATTTTAAAATTTTTCGTATAAAATAATTAGCATCTACTAATAGAAAGAACCTAATATTAAGGAGCAATTTTAGTTAAGTCCATAATTTGAATTGTGTGTGGAAAATAATAAGAATTGAAACTCTTATTTTATTTTGGAGAAGATGTAACCATGTTGTGAAAAATTAAAATTTTGCATGGAATTCTTTTTTCTTTCCCTCATTTCTTGTCAATTGTGTCCAAGTATCCATTTTGAGTCCATAACGAAGTTGAAAAAGTGCCCATGCAACTCAACTTCATGTACAAGTTGATAGGCCATTAGGGGATTGGTTTTCCCATTATCAATTTGATGCTACCTAAGGATAACTCTACTAAAAGGAACCCTAAAAACGAAAGTTGGTCACAGCTTGTATATTAAGGTAGAAAACCATAAGGCCCAATGACAGTTTAGATTTATTTTAGGGGTCAGGGAAAGTCATCAAGGGCACAAAAATCGCCAATCCCTATTGTGCACACACACAACAATGGGAGGAACATATCCATCGATGGAATATAAACATAATATTTACAGGAATAATGCCTATCCCATTATAACTTCTTTGGGTCACTCCTATATCTTTCCCTTATCAAATAAAAATAGAATATGAGTAGCAAAATTCAACTTACAAGAGAGGATATTAAAATATACATTGTGTTCACCTATACATGAATCATCTAGATTTTGTCCTAAAAATAGATCCTATGAGTAAATATCTGGTAGTGACTGTAAATTTTAGGCCTTGAGGTCAATACCACCTTAAGATACATGGTTGTGAATTACCAGAATTGTGCTTTTGTAGTTTCTAGGCTTGGTCTATAACATAAAATGGCGACCCTACCCTAATGCTTCAATCTAAGCCGATCGAGAAATAAATTAATAACCAACTACTTTGTATTAACTATACTAAATTTGACTCAAATTAAACATACTCACGAGGATCACATGTAGCTACCAAACTTTAATTATAAAAATATATAATGAGATAAATAAAAATAAAGGAATAAACTCACTTTGGCAAATTGCAAGCCTCTAGAATAAGTCCCCCATAAGCGAAAACCGTGAATGGGAGAATAGAAACAATGTATATGCCACCTTGTTATGTTGTTGAACTTGACCATGAAGTTGTGCTCAGAAAGGAAAAATCCCAAGAAATGGTGTTGGATACATAAATGGCAATAATGGAGCCCCAAATTCAGTTGCCTCTACTCCCACCAAATTAGGGTATAATTGAAACCCAAAATTCAAAAAAGCATGGCTAGATATAATTCTGATTCAATATTCCCTTTAAAAAATTAATGAGCAATTCCAATTATGTTGCAATTGAGATGAGAATGATGTAACCTACTTTAGGAAGTTCCCTTTATTGTTCTTATATTATGTCTTCTTTCAACAAAGGGGATGTATGAATACTATCGGTTTTGTCGTCTCCTGTGGATGAAGAGGATGATGATGCATTGTTATTCTCGGAAAACCCATGTAGTACGGAATAAAATTCGCCAACCAAAACTGCTATATTTTCCCTTGATTGAACCATAATCCAATGAACTAGAACCATAAGATATATAGGAAACCCAAAACCAAATGTAAGCAATGGAATTAGTCCATCACAAACCACATGAATTGAAAAAAAAGCATTACCATGGTGGGATCATCATCCATGAAAGGCCCAAGACAGATGTTATGAGCATCATCAAAAGATTCTTGCATATCTCTTCCACAAAAGCTAATGTCAATGTCAAATGGGTATCTATAACTTTGTCATTTTCCTCCATTCCTAATACCAAAACAAACACTAGAACAAACCCAAAATATAGTCATAAGGGTCCTACACAATTCCTTCCACAAAAGCTAACGCCAACGTGATCCGAATTGGATCCATGAAAATCATCAAAGTGTCATGACTGTAACAAATTAGGATAGACTTCGAATTTATGAACAAAGAGCAATTAGGAATACCTTTCGAGAGTGAGAGTTTGCATCCAGCAAGGAACGACGAGGACCTCAGTCAAAGCGCGCTAACCAAGGCCCATGGAGACCACGCAGGAGGCAAAATTGGCAGTTATGAACGCCCGGATCGGGAAACAGAGGCCATTTCTAATCGTGCATCACTGGGCAAAACCCCTCGAGAAGGAGAAGCCTCAAACCGCTCAATTGCATGGGAAATCGGGAAACTATAGGGAAAGCACTAAGGTGAAAGGGAGGTCCCATGCTCCAAAACCAACAGTATATCAGAGCCATATTACGCAGTAAGTAGATTTGGGCAGAGAACGAGCGATTCCATTCATCGCATGACGCGTGTCTGGCAGATGAGAGAGAAAATTGCCTTTGATTGCGGGCTAACAGTCGAGCAAGTCAACTGCGTGAAAAGAGAAAACACTATAGGATCTGGGGGCTCCAGATCTAACGGCGGAGATTGTACCTGATGGAGAAACTGAATTTTCTAGGGAATTTAAGCCGCGACGTATAAAAGTATGAAGTCCAATTTGACTGCTGAGTTGGCAAATGAGTCATTCCACAATGTAATTGAAATGCCAAACTGTTGAGGATGCACTGGCATAGTTCATGAGAGGACAAGTGGCCACTCCTTATGAGAGGTTGGCGATGATGCAGAGGAAGGGAACTCCAAGCAAACAGCAGTAGGCAATCCAAAGAGGTAGAAGAGGAAGCAAATAGTCAAGGACAAATTGGATTTAAGCCATGAATAGACAGAGAACAGAAGAGAGAGAGAGAGAAAAAAGAGAAGGAAGAACCCAAGAAGAAAAACAGCAAAAGAAAAGGTGAAAGAGATAGTGAAGAAAGAAGTAGAAAGTAGAGAGTCGAGCTGACCTAAGGCAGCATCGAGAAAACATAAGGCTTGAGAGGTTCAAGCAATCCCTGTGAGGATCTGTCGAGAATTGAGTACCATATTGGGCTCCTCCCATTAAAGACCAGAAAGGTCAAGATTTGGTAAGGGAAGAGTCTGTGCACTCTAGTGGCTTAGGGAATCCAAGAACCACCCTACCAAGCATTATCTGTTTCAGGAGACTCAAATTGAGCTCCTCATTGTAAATCTGTGCTTTAAAGACATAATAAAAGAAGGCCACCACTGAAAGCTGGACTAGAGACGTAGCCCTGGAGAATAGGGTGAACTCCTTATTAATTGTTTTGTTCTTGTATTTTCTTACTGTGTTTCTCTTACTATTTTCCACTTTCCAGTGTCTGTGTATTTTGCAATCTGATCAATCCATTGCCTAAAATAACATAGACACACACCAGCACATGAGTCTGTAATACCTTCATTCATTAATTGTTTAATTGAGATCACTCACAAGTGATTTTCAGATCAAGTGGTATCAGAGCTTTAGGCTGTCAAGGCTAGACAAGCTTGTGTTGGTTTAGCTGTTGAATGCTAACTAGATCAAAGCTCAAATTAGGAGAAGGAGATTTGGTCAAAACTAATCCTGAAATTGGGAGAGTCTATCCTCAGAAGACAATGTTAGAGGAAGGTTTTATGGGGCCAGACCCTTAATTCATATATAGTTTCCTAGCCATAAAGTCCATGGTAGAAGAAATGTATAGGGACTTTGGAAAACATAAGGATGACAATTCATCAGGCTCTAAACATGACAAATGAGAAGATGAGTCTCACTTCCATGACCACTCAAAAGGCAAAGGGAAAGAGGAAAGCTTTCTCACACTTCCTAATAGCCTTGAACATAAAAAGAAAGCATCGATCAAACTAGATGTTAAATTTGATTTACCTATATATGATGGAGAGTTAAATGCAGAAAAGTTGGACAATTGGATTAGACAGATTGATGTTTATTGTAGAGTGTAGAATATAGATTCAGACAAGAGAAAGATTCAGTCGGTAAGCCTACGCCTTGGAGGCACTGTCTTGGTTTGGTGGGAAGGTAGGACCCAAGCTGACATGAAAAGACATGGTAAGACTATCTCTGTCAAGAGTGAATTTGTTTCTGCAATCAAAAAAGAATTCTATCCATTGGCCTACATGCAACAAGCCATGATGAGTTGGCAAACTCTTCGATAGTTAAAAGGGAAAAGTGTGCAAGGGTACACTCAAGAATTTAGAAAGAGAGCATTGATTCTAGGAATCTTAGTAGACTCACCTAAGACTCTGTTGAAGTACATTGGTGATCTACACAGCTACATGAGGCACACTATCCTCATGTTTAATCCCACTAGTATAGATGAGTTATTTGTACAAGCTACTCATCTAGAAGCTAGAGGAAAGAATGGAAGTCCAGGAGTTGGGGGATCATCCCAACCCACTACAAGCAAGAATAAGGAGAAAAGAAAGCAGAAATGGAAAGAAAGGAAGGCTAACACTGCACAGAAAAGCAAGGCTTCATGCACTCACTGTAAAAAGGATGGTTATGATGATGAGCATTGTTGGATTCTGCATCCAGAGCTGAGACCTAAGAAGTTCAAGGGCAAGAATAAGAAGACTATTGCAGCTATTCCGAAAGATTTGGGGTCAGACTCAGGAGATGAAACAACCATTGCAACCACAGGAATAAAAGGTAAGAATTCTTAAGCATCTACTAGTAATTCTGCACAATCTACTATTGATGAAGAAAATGAGAGAAAATGACATGAGCTTTTCCATATTCGAGTTATTTCTAGACATCAAAAGATTGATACTTTGTTTGATAGTGGCTCACAAGTAAATTTAATTTCTGAAGCAATTGTAAAGAAGTTGGGATTAGTAACTACACCTCACAAGAAACCATACCCAGTAGGATGGTTAAATGATAAAGCACAACTACAAGTGACTAGACAGGGCAAACTCAAGTTTTCTTTTGGGTCAACATTTGTAGATGAGGTTGAGTTAGACATAATTCCTTTGGATATATTTGGAATTGTTTTAGGAAGTCCTTACTTGTATGATAGAAAAGCTATTTTCTATAGAGCTGAGAACAAGTATCTACTTGTTAAAGATGGAATCGAATACTTTGTAAGAGCTCATAAGCTCAAGAATAATTATACTCTCATAAACTCAGGGTAGATGAAACGAATGATAAATTCATGCAAACAATTCTTATTGATGGTTGTAAAGGAAAAGAAACCTAAAAAAACAAATGTATTTGAGGGCCGTAATGCTAAACAGCAAGCTGATTTAGAAAAGGTTGTTTCAGAGTATGATATCTTGTTTCAAGAACCTAAAGGTCTGCCACCCAAAAAGGAAATAGTGCATCATATTATTTTGCAACAAGATGCTCCATTGCCTAACATTGGAATGTATATGTTGTCTACTTTAGAGAATGTTGAAATCAAGAAGTAGGTGCAGGAGTTGATCGAGAAAGGGTTCATCAAACCTAGCACATCACCATGTGGGTCACCAATCATTTTGGTAAGAAAGAAAGATGGCTCATGGAAAATATGCATTGATTACCGAGCACTGAATAAGATAACAATAAAAAATCGTTATCCTCTTCCTCGCATAGATGATATTTTAGATCAACTGAAAGAAGCAATTTATTTCTCCAAGCTAGACTTGCATAGTGGATACCATCAGGTCAGAGTTGCAGAACAAGATGCATGGAAGACTTCTTTCAAAACAAGGCAGGGATTGTATGAGTGGCTGGTTATGCCTTTTGGCTTGACTAATACTCTGCTACTTTCATGAGATTAATGAATGATGTATTCAGACCTTTCCTTGATGATTTTGTTATTGTGTATCCGGATGACATTATGATATTTAGCAAAATGTGGGAAGAACACTTAAAGCATGTTAAGAAAACACTAGATGTTTTGAAAAAGAGAAAAACTTTATGTTAAACTCTCAAAATGTGAATTTGGCAAAACATCTCTGAATTATTTGGGTCATATAGTAGAGGGTGGTGAATTGAAGATAGATCCCGCTAAGGTGGCAGTGATTGTAAACTGGCCTAAACCCAAATCTGCTACAGAAGTTAGAAGCTTCTTAGGAGCAGCATAATATTGGAGGAAGTTCATTTCTAACTTTTCCTTAATTGTAGCTCCCTTACATTCTTTAACATGATTGAACAAGGTGTTTCAATGGAGAGGCAAATAGGAGAAAGCCTTCGACACATTGAAAGAAAAGATTAGTACAACACCTGTACTAGCACTGTCTGATCTTCAAAGACCATTTGAGATCCAAACAAATGCGAGTGATTATGCCATGGGAGCAGTGTTGAAATAGCACGATAAACCCATATGTTATCATTCTGAGACATTTAATTTTGCAGTAGTTAACTATCCTACATATGATAAAGAATTGTATGCATTAGTACAAAGTGTGAGAAAGTGGAAACATTACTTGATGGGCAAAGAGACAGTAATACATATTGATCATCAACCACTTCAATATCTACATGCCCAAACTAAGTTGCAGCAATCAAGACACTATAGATGGATGGGTTTTCTACAATAGTTTCCTCTAGTCATCAGATATAAAAAGGGCATACATAATAAAGTTGCAGATATGTTATCTAGACCCATTATAAATGCATCTACTATACTTAAGCATAATTCTGTGTTACATGAGAGTTACATTGAACAAGATGCTTAAGATATAGACTTTAAACATGTATATGCAACTTTACGTCAAGGAAAACGGGTAGAAGAATTGGATTATCATGTAAATGACTGACTCTTATACCATTGTGGGAAGTTATGCATTCCACAAACTGAAAGACTAAAGATAATTCAAGAAGCACACACTTCTCTAATATCAGCTCACTTTGGGGTAAGTAAAACAGTTGCACAGCTATAAAGATTTTGTTATTGGCCAAAAATGAATGAGACAGTTTCTAGATATGTAAGAGGGTGTACTATGTGTGCTAAAGGCAAGCCCAGCAATAGAAAACTAGGCTTGTACACTCCATTACCAATTCCTTCTCACCGTTGGGAAAGTGTTTCCATGGATTTTGTTGGAGGACTGCCTAAATCTAGGAAAGGTCATGATTATCTGTATGTTGTTCTGGATAGGTTCAAAAAAATGTGTATTTTGATACCTTATAATAAACAGATTATAGTTGAACAAACTGTAAAACTGTTCTTTGAACATGTGTGGGTTCATTTTGGATTACCCACTTCCATTGTATCTGATCGAGACACCTGATTTGTGGGGAAGCTTTGGTCAAGTCTGTGGGAACTGATGGACACCAAACAGAAGAAAAGCGCAACTTGTCATCCACAAACTGATGGCTAGATAGAAGTAGTTAATAGGACAATGATCCACTTACTCAGAGGATATTGCAGCAAACATCCTAAGATTTGGGATGAACATTTGTGTTATCTACAGCATGCTTACAACAGAGCAAAACATTCTTCTACACAAAGATCTCCTTTTCAGACCTGTTTTGGTTTCACACCAAGGACTCCTTTGGATTTTGTCTTCGTTAAAGACACAACAGTTGAGGGACACAGTGATGTGGATAGGGAAACTAGGTTCATTGAACAAATCCAAGAGATCCATCAGACAGTACAAGAACAATTGGAAAAGAGCCAAGCCAAATACAAAGCAAGGCATGACAGGCATCGGATGGAGCATAGTTTCCAAGTTGGTAACCAAGTCTGGCTATATATTAGCAAGGACACGATGCAAGGTGAAGGTAAAAAGCTAAAGCCTATCAGGTATGGACCCTTCAAGATACTTGAGAAGATTGGTGAGAATGCTTTTCGCCTTGATCTACCAGCTTACATGCACATCTACTCAATCGTAAATGTAGATTTCTTGATATTGTTTGAACCTTCATTAATTGAGGATCTTGAAGAGCAGAGTCAATTGCCTTCTATTAACAACCTGCTACCTGAATATCTTAATGAATTGTAGGAAGACACAGTTTTGGACAGGAAGGTGAGGATGATGCACAAGGGAGATGTTGAGTACGTCAGAGTTGGGCTTAAGGGTTCAAAGCCAAGCAAATCAAAGTGGATAGAGATTGGATAAGTGAGACAATTATACCCTCACTTAGTCGATGCTTGAAAACCAACTTTTGGTGGTCCAAAAGATTTTTCAATGGGAAGCTCGTGATATGAATTGGATCCATGAAAATCATCAAAGTGCCATGACTATAACAAATCAGGACAGACTTCAAATTTATGAACAAAGAGCTATTAGGAAGACCTATGGACAGTGACTGTTTGTAGCCAGCAAGGAACGATGAAGACCTCGATCAAAGTGTGCTGACTAAGGCCCATGGAGACCGTGCAGGAGGAAAAACTAGTAGTTAGGAAGCCTAGATCGGGAAACGGAGGCCATTTCTGATTGCGCATCATTGGGCAAAACCCCTCGAGAAGGAAAAGCCTTGAAGCGCTCGGTTGCATGGAAAGTTGGGAAACTGTAGGCAAAGCACTAAGGCGAAAGGCGGGTCCTACGCTCCAAAACTAGCAGTGTATCAGAGCCATATTGGGTAGTAAGCAGATTTTGTCAAAGAACGAGTGATTCCATTCATCGCACGACATGTGTTTGGCAGATGAGAGAGAAAACCGCCTCTCATCACGGGCTAATGGTCGAGCAAGTCAACCGTGTGAAAAGAGCGAACACCATAGGATCTGGGGGGCTCTAGATCTGACGGCAAAGATTGCACTCGATGGAGAAACCAGATTTGACAAGGGAACTAAGTCGTGGCATATAAAAGTCTGAAGTCTGATTTGACTGCTGAGTTGGCGAATGAGTCATTCCACAGTGTAACTGAAATACCGAACCATTGAGGACGAGCTGGTGCAGTTCGTGAGAGGAAAAGTGGCCACTCCCTATGAGACGTTGGTGATGATGCAGAGGCAAGGAGCTCGAAGCGACCAGCAGCGATCCGAAGGGTTAGAAGAGTGTGAACAGTCAAGGACAAATTGGCTTTAAGCCATGAATAGACAGAGAACAGAAGAGAGAGAGAGGGGAGAAGGAAGAACCTGGGAAGAAAAATAGTGAAAGAAAAGGTGAAAGAGACAGTGAAGCAAGAAGCAGAAAATAGGGAGCCGAGCTGACTTAATGCGGCATCGAGCAGACAGAAGGCTTGAGAGGTTCAAGCAATCCCTGTAAGGATCTGTCAGGAATTGAGTACCATATTGGGCTCCTCCCATTAAAGACCAGAAAGGTCAAGATTTGCTAAGGGAAGAGTTTGTGCACTCTAGTGGCTTGGGGAATCCAAGAACCACCCTACCAAGCATTATCTATTTCAGGAGACTCAAATTGAGCTCCTCATTGTAAATCTCTGCTTTAAAGACACAATAAAAGAAGGCCACCACTGAAAGCTAGATCGGAGACGTAGCCCTGGAGAATAGGGTGAACTCCTTATTAATTGTTGTGTTCTTGTATTTGCTTACTGTGTTTCTCTTTCTATTCTCCACGTTCTAGTGTCTGTGTATTTTGTAATCTGATTGATCCATTGCCTTAAATAATATTGACACACCAACACATGAGTTTGTAATACCTTCATTCATTAATTGTTTAACTGAGATCACTCATGAGTGATTTTTAGATCACAATGTCAAATGGGTATTCGTAAATTTTTTGTTCTCCTCCATTCCGAATACTGAAACTCACACAAGAAAAAAACCCAAAATATAGTCGTAGGGGTCCTACATGCCTCCTTCCACAAAATATGTCATCAATGTCAAATGGGTCTCTATAACTTTTTCATTCTCCTCCATTCCCAATACTGAACTCAGACAAGAACAAAACCAAAATAAAGTAACAAAGGTCGTGCACACTTCCTTCCACAAAAGTTGTCGTCAATGTCAAATGGGTCTCTATAACTTTGTCGTTCTCCTCCATTCCGAATACCAAAACCTATGCTAGAACAAACCCAAAATACAGCAATAATTTGTAGAGGTGTCAAAAGAGTTAATGAGACCATTATAGACCATTATTGGTTGTTCAATGGGCAAGTGAGATGGCATGCAAACGGCATATAACCCAACAACTAACTTCCTTTCAAACCCTTCACCCTATTGCAAAATGATGGTTCTTAGTTCAATTAAAATATTTTAAATTTTAATTTAGGGTAATTTAAATATTTAAACGTAAATATTAATTTGTTCTAAAAATAAACTTAAAATACCCGATTATATAGTATAATAATTTATTAAAATATAATAATTATTTTAAATTTTATATCTATAAGATAAAATTAAAGTCACAAAATTAAAATGTATTAATACAAGACACTAACACAACACATTTAAAAGTCTTAATGCAAAACATTAATTCAAAAGTAAAACATTCACGCAAAAAAATTTGAAATATTTTAAGACAAAATATGAACTTAACATTAAATCAAAATTAAAACATTCACACAAAATAAATTGAAACATATTAAGACAAAATATGAACTTAAATGTATTAACTAAAGAAATTGAATTGAATGGGTGCAATAATTGGCCTGAAAAAAACAAATGAATGCTAAAACCTAAAATTGAACATTCAAGAATAAAAGTTTAAACTGATTTAATGGTAAATAAATATAAAATAAAAAGATAATGCAATAATTAATAAATGTGAATTTTAAAACTTTAACATAATGATACAAAATGCATTTTAAATTCATTAAAATGATATGAAAATTCAATTGAATGCAAATCTATGAATGCAGTGATATTAAATGTCTCATCCCAAATGTATTTTGATTTTTCCCATTTGATATTAATAAAAAAATGATTTGTTAATTTAAATAAAATTAAAACAAATCGCCATTGAACATTAAATGTTTGAGGATTTTTAAAACACACAACTTTTAGCATTAAGGGTTTGAAATGGACTTACGGCTTCCACCAGGTGGTTTTTTTTTCAAGAAAATCGGAAAAAGTTTTAGAATGTTTTTTAGCAGTAAATGTTTCAAATGGATTTACTGCTTCCACGAGGTGGAATCTTTTTTTCAATAAAAAAAAAAAAAAAAAAAAAATTAAATAAATATTTATCTTGTAATTTTTAAAAAGTTTATATGAAAAAATATCTATACAATTTTCACATATATTGTAAACCATTTTTTGCATTTAACCTTTTCTGGTTAATAATGTAAAAGTAAATCTATTTGAATTTCGAATCAACTAATTTAATTCATCTTAGAAACAAAACCAATATTCACTATTAAATCAGATACATTTCTGGCACAGCTCGAATATAATATATCTCTCTATTTCAACCCACTAGTAATATTTTTACAGATCTCTTTCAATATTAACGTAAGTGGCATGGGAGGCTTTATGCACTGTGGGTTCAAGGGTTATCATATCGACCTTCTATGCACTGTGGAATGCACATACACAGGAAAGATTAAGTATTTCTATGAAATGCCACCTTATGCAATGCACATACACAGGAAAGATAAGTAAAAGAGAGGGGAAAAAGGAGATGACCCTAATGCAAGGAAATTGTTTTGGATTCCACTGTTTAAAGTAAAGGAGAGGAGAAAGAGGAAATGTTTGGTTAATCATAAATAATAATGATAAGAAAACCTGTCTGCATATGAACAACATGGAGAGTCTGCTAAGCTTTTGCACAATAAAAACAACGATCCCAATCAATAAGATGATCAAAGGATTCCTTTGGCTTCTTGTTGAATTATTGTTGTAGTACCATTCTCTGAAATTAGATGGAGAAGATTACACACATGATAATTCGAAAAAAAAATGCAGATCAGATCAATTCTTTGGCTGTATTGGAAATGCCAAATTTGCAGATTGTGGATCTGTCCAAAGACGGAAAACTGTGTTTTTGGAGGTTTTGTACATGCAATTCATGTGATGATGGTGGATTTGACTATCATGACAAGTAGTCATTAAGGGGGGAGTTGGAAATAATTAATTCCTACTTGTCTATGGTTGTAATTAAGAGTTTGTTCCTATATAATAGGGATTTAGTTTTCTCTACTTTAGTGTGTGGTTGAGAGAATTCTCAACCACACTAGTGTACGTCCAAGATAGAATTCCTATCTTGAGACTATTGATTGTATAAATATCTTGTAATTTCCTCATTAATTAATTAATAGAAAATATATTGAGTGTGCTACTTTTATCTACAAATGTGACTGCCAATATCATTGCACCTCCAAATTGAACCTAAATTGAAATACAACGTCATTGAATCTGCATATTGACAGCTGCCACTAGAAATCTATGTAGTGAACGTAGTTAAATTTGAAACCAAAATAATTTTAACAACTAAATTTTGCAAATATAAAAACGATTGAATAATCAAACCTGCAAATTTGAAAACGATTTAGGCAATGGAACGTGGCCAATTTTAACTCGATTGCGGATTTTCAGAAGTTTTGACAATTTCAGGGATATTGGCCGAGTCAAACAATTAACCGGTAAGATTCTAGAATATTTCTGAATCATTTGAAAGGTGCTCATAAAACTGGGAGATTGTCACTAAATGCAGTATCTAAATATAGATTTATGTTAACCATTGATTTAACATGAGTTTAGAGAAATTAAATTTTTTTAAGTGCAAACTTATTATTTTATAGTATAAAAATAATGTTGTAATTTTTTATGATTTAAATTGTATTTTTGAATTGTTATAGAAATTACATAACAAGTGTATTGAGCCATTTTATAATTGAACATTAAACTAGTTCTTTATTATATATATATATCAATATTAATTCATATTAAAATATTTTACTCAAAAGATATTATTTATTTTTATTATAACTCATTTTACTTTTCTATTTCGAAAATATTTTATTTTTATTTGAAAAAAAACACATATTTATACATTACTTTCACATTAGGTTGTAAAATAAAGTTCTCCACTCTACCGCTTAAAATTATAAAATTAATTTGAATTTTGTATTTGGAAATGTTAAATCCTAATCATTAATTTAAATTTTTTAAAACAAAATTAAAATGGTAAAAAGACCCATTCCAATAAAAAAAAATGCCTATTAACCCATTAATAATAATTTTTCAAAGCTATAAATATTTAAAAAATGGCTTTACCGCAAGTTAATGCAAACAAACTCAAAAAGCGTACAAACATGGAACTTCGGACAAATACCCACAATATGTAAATGGATAAATTGGATGTGTTAAACCTGTGTCAAAGAATTGTTATCCACGATAGGTTAATGGATAAATTGGATGTGTTAACATTGTGTCAAAGAATCCTTATGTGGTTAAATAATTTTTATGGATCGCTGAAATTGACCAAATTTGGATTCATGCTCCCTTAAACCCCTTATATAATATCTACAATTTTAAATATATAATTTCAACCATTTTAAATATATAATTTTAAATATATAATTTCAAGTAAATTGCAATTTAATTTTCTTTTTTCACTATATTACAAAAGGAATGAATATTATCATGGGTTTGCCAACTCCAAGCACTCAAGAGAGTTGAAAAATCGACGATGGTAGTTAAACGCGTGCGGTTGCGACTAAAGTGCAATGGGCGCCCATGTTTAGTTAAAGGCAACTCGAGTTAGTACGTTTAGTTAAAGGTGATTTAGAGGTAGATGTTCGGTTGTGTGACGACGGGTGCACGGGTGCGCCATGTTGGGCGAATGCCGATAGTTACGACGATTCTTGCAATGGAAAGTGTGACAGGATGTGAAATGGAAGCATGCAATGGGCAAACACGACGGGCGACTCAAGTTGGGTGTTTGGGCGGCCGCGTGACTAGGCAAGGCGACATGGTTGGAGTGGGTACGCTTGCACTTGAGACGAGCAACCCATGGAGTGACCGATGGGGGAAGGCATGTGCAGAACTGAAGTATGGAGGTTGAGAGAATGGGTGGCAAGGCCGACCTGAGCATAGCAAGGACTTATACAACAGAAAATGACATGTTATTTGGAGGAAGGGCTAACACATATGTTGATGGGCAAGCCGACTTGAACATACACATGGGCCAACCTTTGGTATAGGCAAACGGTCACAGTGGCTGGAGATGACATTGTCACGCCCATGAGTCATGTCTGCGACATGTGACGAGTTGGGGCAACATGCCCTCAATTAAACTTGAGAAGCTATTGTGCGACGAGTCGGTGGATGACGAGCCAGTATGATGAGTCGATGAGTGGGCGAGTTGGTTGCGACGATGGGATCAGTTGGGCGGTCGGTTAAAAGCACCCAAGACATGAGTTGCGATGAGCCAACACGGAGAGTCGAAAAATCGAAGAGTTGAAAAATGGCTAACTATAGAACATTGTGATGGTAATTTTACACAGTGCATGGTTGGGTAAGTGGACCTAACGAGCCATTGTATTGGGGTGAGCCGACATGAAGTTGGGGCATGGACAATCAAGTTGGAAGGTTGGCCTGGGTAGACCGACCCACATTACATGCATGGCGAAGTGTATAAGTGGAGGACGCATGGGTGGAAGAAAAGCAAGAAGTTCAAGCTTCAAAGCAAGTTCAAGGCGTTCTTCAAAGTTGGACAAGCAAGAAGGGCGAACAAGAGGGACGAAAGTGCAGGCGGACTAAGGGTTGTAGCACTTGGCCAAAAACAAAAAAACTGAACCAACAAGTTTCGAAGGGGCAACCCTGCCCGGACGAGCTTCGGTGGGTGAACCACCTAGGGTGTCATTGCATGGTGGGGCACGTCTGCCCGGGCAAGCTGGGGTGGTTGAACCATTGAGGGTGTCGCTGCACGAAGGGGCAGGTTTGTTGGACAAGCAAACTGCTGAGGACATTGCTGCACTAAGGGGCACGTTTTCCTGACAGCGAACCACTGAGGGCATCATTGCACGGAGGGGAACGTCTTCCTGATGAGCGAACCACTGAGGGTATCACTTCATGGAGGGGTACGTCTGCCTGGTAGTGAATCGTTGAGGGTGTCGCTGCATGGAGGGGCATGTCTGCCCCGCCGGCGAGCCATTGAGAACATTGTTGTATGAAGGGGTGTTGTTGAACGATAAGGGCAACCCTGAACAATGGAAGGGCATGGCTAAACAAGGGCCACCTTGAATGGACCGAAGGGCAAGGCTAAACGAAGGGGACCTAGGGTGGGGCAACCTTTAACGACAACCTGAAACTAAAATTGGCATAATTGTAAGGGTGACTTGTGGTTGCCTAGAAAAGGCTGTGATTGTATAAAAATACTTGTAAACATGTATTAATATTATTATTTGGACAAACTCTAACCAGGGAGTTGCCCCTCCCATTAAAAGAAGATTGTATCTTCTCTGCATATGTTTATAAATGATAATGATGATGAATGTATTTCCTTTGTGTTAAAAATATGAATCCTTAACAAAATTTGAAAAATAATCTAAGTGTTCTATGTTAGGCATAGTCCGTACTTGGGAGTATTGGTGAAAATAAATCGCGTAGCGGTGTCACACCTGCCTAAGTGCGGTTGAAGTACTACCACTAGGATAGGGGTGTGACAGATGGTATCAGAACCCATTGACTATTTGAAGTGAAGTGATACATCTGCACTTTATGACAGATGGTATCAAAGTTAGGATTCAAAGAACAAGTTGAAGTTGATCCCATTACACTTCGTGACAAGGATCAGAGGCTTGATTCAGATAATCGAGGAGTATGTCCATTTTGTAGAGAATGGGCTTTACAGGAATTATGAGCTTTGAAGAATGGTAGGGGCACACTTCAGGGCCAAGTCAATCTGAGCGAACTCTACTTGAGGAATCAGGTGATGTTGAACAAAGAATTGCATAATTAACCAAGGAATTGTATGAAACAAGGGATGTTCTTTGTGCTTTGGCTAAGGAAGGGATCTCTTACATGAATAGAGGTGAAATCTATGGACTTGCATGAAAAGTGGACTAATTTGATCCAAAACTCAAGGGGATGAACGTAAGGAAGAACTTGCTTTGGGAAAAGCAAGAGGGGCTTCGAGAATGGCTAACTCTTGAGAGAGAGTGGTTCATAGCTTTCACTCATGATAAAGAGAAAGTTGCAGTACATAGCAAAGAGGGGCTTGGTGGGATGGAACCTACATAGCGGAAGCAAATTTGGAGGATGTTGTAGATGTGACAGTGAAAGAGGAAGGACTTAAGGTACCATTGATTACTCAAGTTGAACTAGATTTGGACACAATGTAGACATTGATGGATGAAGACACTCACATGGAGGAGTCTCGTGATGAAATAATTATTACTACTTTTACTTATGTTTCATTGGAACTTTTGGAGGATGGGCCATATGCAGGGAAGGGCAAAGACAATTTGCCAATGCGATGGACAATCTTACCATGAATGTCCACGATGAGACCTTGTATGGAGAAGCAAGGACCATTAATTTTTATAGGGCTTGTTGGAGCAATTTGTGACCTCGTGGTAGGGGGTGCAAATGCTCGTGGTAGGGGGTTAAAAATTCTCATGACAAGGGTGGAACATGATGATTATTGTGGAGGATGGGTCATGCTTTAGCCATATGGAGGATTGGCTAAATGCCCGACATGGCTCATGGACTGTTTGGAGAAAGGGCACACACTTGAGTTTTGATGATACTTGGGTGGACCTCTTCATGGCCGAGACCAAGGGGTAGTCTTAGTGGACCCTTTAGTGGGGGAGCGATGATGGAAGGAACCTGTGTGATATGATATGACTTGATGATATACATGGTTTGGGTGACCAAGGGCACTAGACCTGATTGAGGACTTGGATGAGATGACCGATGTTGTGATTGGTCTACTTAGTTGGATAACATGGGCAGCTTGAGTCATGGACATCGAGTTGGATAGATGGAGCATGGAAGACATTATGCAGGGACATTATGCAGGAGCACTTGTAGAGATGTCACTTATGGGAATCCAATGAGGAGTGCCAAGGCATGGATGTTATGCAGATGGATTTGCTAATGTGACATGGAGACATTTTACTTATGAGCCAATGGAAATTTTGTGCACTTTTGTACAACAAGGGCATGGACTAGTTGGATTTGCAAACAATCTATGAGAGCATTCCTACTACATCGAGAGTTGAGGCATCTTTCAGAGACCTTTGAGTGTGAGACATGTATGATTTCTAAGATGTTGGATGGAGATGATTCATAGAGCTCATGATGACATGAGATTGTTGCAACCATTGGAGGCTTCATATTATAGTGGTCTTGGAGGATCTGATGCATTGAGGAGTTGAGGTTATTGGTGTATCTGACTTTGATGTAGTATGGGATGCATACTTTTGAGCACATTTATGGGTGTGTTTGGGAGAGTGAATTGATGGGGATGACCGAGATAAGGCACATTGGAGTTAATGGAGTTGTAGCGATGTTGATGCCTTGGTGGAAACACTTGGGCATGGGTTGAGCCGAGACTTAACCACTTTTGATACATGGGAGCTGATTGGTTATGACCATGGGCAGCACATGCACGATGAGACAAGACTATACTTATTTCTTTAACAGACTTGAGGTATGGCATATTACAAATGTAATGTAGGTTGTTCCATGTACCTGGATGTGGCACATTGAGAGTCGGTTTGACGAGAGGATCTCTTTATTTTGAGGAGATGGATCTTACATACACATATGGATGTTGATGTTGGGATAGATGTGGCAACATCATGGGTAGCATGTTACAGATGAGATGGAGATTACTTCATGGACCTGGGCATGGCTTACTTACATTTTGATGGAGATGGGATGGATTCTTCATCAAGTTGATATTGTGATAGGGTGCTGGGAGAAATGATTGAGGATGGCATGAGGAGGTGAATTCTCATGGTTTGAGTGCGACAGTTGGATTAGGTACACGACTAGTTTGAGTCATGCGGGATGTCAGTGCACTTAGGTATGTTAGAATTGAGTTGGAGTATCATGGTAGCTGTTCACATGATGACAATACATGATGGGGTCGACACGATTTATGTTGCAGTGATAGCATGTAGCTTGAGTTGGAGGGACCGGCCTTCCATGATGGGGAAGCATGTGGAGTTGCAATGGATGTGGTTGATGATCATGGATTGGGGAAACTTTCCTAGTCATGGAGACATAAACCTTTGCAGTTTGTGCGATGGCAAAGCAGAGGTCGGCAGCATGGACATTTTGGATGTTGGAGCTAGTGACACTTTGCAATGTCATGTGATCGAGTTGTCGAGGAAGAAAACTATTTAGAGTGGGGGAGTATGTCATTCCCATGACTCATACGTGTGATGTGCGATGAGTTAGGGCAATGTGCCCTCAATTAAACACGACGAGCTATCATGCAACAAGTCGGTGGTTGACGAGCCGATGAGTGGGCAATTTGGTTACGACGAAAGGTTGCAATGATGTGACGAGTTGGTGTGTGACGAGTTGGGTGGTCAGTTAAACGTGCTGAGACATGAGTTGCGACAAGCCAACATGGATAATCGAAAAACTCAAGAGTAAAAAAAATGGCTAAGTATGGAACATTGCGATGGTGAGCTTATACGGTGCATGATTTGATAAATGGACCCAACGAGCCATTGGATGGGAGCGAGCTAACGTGAATTTTGGACATGGACAGTGAAGTTGGAAGGTCGGCTTGGGCAGGCCAAAGCACATTACATCCATGGCAAAGTGTATAAGTGGAGGACACATGGGTGGAAGAAATGCAAGACGTTCAAGCTTCAAAGCAATTTCAAGGCGTTATTTAGATTTGGACAAGCAAGAAGGGTGAACAAGAGGGTTGAAAGTGTAGGTGGACCGAGGGCTGCAACACTTGGCCGAAAACATAAAAATTGAATGGGAGAGTTGTGGTGGGGAAACCTTACCCGAACAAGTTGCGGTGGGCAAACTGCCCAAGGTGTCGCTGCACGGTGGGGCACGTCTACACAGACGAGCTGAACCATTGAGGCTATCATTGCATGGAGGGGAAAGTTTTCCTGGCTGGTGAACCACTAAGGGCATCATTGGACCAAGTGGCATGTCTGCCTGATAAGCGAACCACTAAGCGCGTCGTTGCATAGAAGGGCGATGTTGAACGATGAGGGTGACCCTAAATGGCAGAGGGGCACGACTTTACAAGGGCCACCCTAAATGGACTGAAGTGCAAGGCTGAATGAAGGGCGACCCAAGGTGGGGCGACCCTAAACTTCAACCCAAAATTGAAAATTAGAAGAATTGTAAATGTGACTTGGGGTTTCCTAGAAAAAGTTGTGATTGTATAAAAATATTTGTAAAAGTGTATTATTATTATTATTTGTGCGAACTCTAACTAGGGAGTTGCCCCTCCCATTAAGGGAAGATTGTATCCATTGCACATATGTTTATAAGTCATAATGATGATGAATGTATTTGCGTTGGTTTAAAAAGATGAATGCTTATTAAAAGTTGAAAAGTAATCTAAGTGTTGAATTTAGGCATAGTCCGTACTTGAGATTATTGGTGAAAAGAAATCAGGTATCATTGCTACACATTCCTATGTGCGGTTGAAAGACTACCACCAGGATAGGGGTGTGACAGCCATGGTTGCATGGTATGCATATATATTGGAGGAGTACGATGTCACATGGATCATCGAAATCAACCAAAAATACATATAATAAAAACAGAAACATCAAAGAGGGAGAAGGGGCTAGCAACAAGAAGAACTATAGAAATGAAGGTTGAAGTTAGCCAAGAGCAAGAGTTGAGGTTTCTGGTTTCAGGTGAACCGAGAGACACGCGTTATGCAATCATGTTGTGGAAGGGTTGAGTCGATAGACATGATAGCATCCTGGTTGGGCATAGTACCATGTTGTAAACTGATGGTTGTTCAAGTACCAGCGGTGTGTTGGCTGTAGGTGATCCGAGGTCACTACGATGGAGTTACGAGTGGGCTAACATGTCGTGCCACAACCGAACAAGGGCGCGGGTAGTAATAATTTAAGTGAATGCTAAACAAAGGGCATGATTAGACGTTGAACATTGGAGGTGTGTGCGGAATGGAGATAGGAGGACCGAGATCGCGATAGTCACAGTTTGACGAATAGGTGGCCACGATGTGCTAAGTGATTTGGTAGACTAGGTGAGGTGTGCCCAAAGACACAACTTGAAAATTTTGTGGGGACATTTGTAAGATAAGAAGTGCAGGTCGAGGCATTTCCAGTAGAACATGTATATTGTATTTATGTACAATTGAA
This sequence comes from Pinus taeda, assembly GCA_000404065.3. Classification (NCBI taxonomy): domain Eukaryota; kingdom Viridiplantae; phylum Streptophyta; class Pinopsida; order Pinales; family Pinaceae; genus Pinus; species Pinus taeda. The sequence goes on along the minus strand of APFE031233755.1, from coordinate 114,013 downwards.
TTACAAAATTTTATATATTGATATTGGGTAGACTCTAACATATGGGAGTTGCCCCTCCCACATATAATGATGTGTTGATGTTTTCCATTGTGCATTCATACTGATTATGTGGTTAATTAAAGAACTTATTTAGGCTACAATAATAACACTTGAAGATAATAATTGGTTAAGTGTTTGGTTAGGCATATTCCATATACTTGAGTGTTAGTGAAAAGAAAAAGTATAGTGGTGCCACACTCACTATATGTTGTTGAAAGAGTACCATAAGGATAGGGTCATGACAGTTGGTATTAGAGGCCACTTTCCGCAGGGCTTTGATTAAAGTTGTGAATAAGAGATAAAACAAACAGAATTGTAGGTTAGTATTGAAGCTTGATTTTAAAAGTTCAACAAGGATAGGTTACAAGGTCGAAGTTGAACAAATTGGTGCATGGTCTTAACAATATCATAATCAAAACTAATAGTGGACAATGTGGAATAACCTCAGGTGACAAGGGATTCTAATTTTAATCCCAAAATAGTTTTTATGGACATGGCATTGGATAGGATGGAGGAAATTGCTTCATATATGGCTTCATTAAGGCTGAGAATGTTGAAATTCAAGAAGAGTTCAAGAAGTTGGAAGAGGCATATGATAACCTCAAGGCTCGATACAATTATACCGAATGACAGTTTATACAAATAGAGAAGGAAGTCAAGAAGATTGGAGTTGCAAGAGATCAAGGGATGGATTAAATCATGAAGTTACAAAAGAATCTTAATGGTACTCGGAAAGAGATAGCTGTTTTGAAGAAAGAAATTGGGAAGGGACCAATTGGAGGGACTGCTCATGTGAAAATCAAGGAACCTGATTCTTGTGGTGGGATGAGGAGGGCCAAAGCAATTGGCAATTTCTTATGGGATATGAAGCAATACTTTGAACACTTGGGGATTCCTAATGATGAAGCCAGGGTCAAGGTAGTTGGTCAATTCCTTAGTAAGGATGCTAAGATGTGGTGATGATGGAAGTTGGATCAGATTGCCAATGGTGATGCTCATGACATCCCTACATGGGATGATATGAAGAAGGCTTTGCAGACTCCTTTTAACCCACAAGATAAGAATTGGGATACAACGAGACATAGAGTCTACAGGCATATCATTGGGACCTTTCGAGTGTGATTTTGGAACTACTTGATATGGCGGAGAAAGACAAGGTTTTCAACTTCATCATAGGATTGAAACCTTGGCCATGCAATGACATGAAGAGGCAAAATATCACAACCCTAGAAGAATCATTTGCTATAGTTGATAGACTGGTGGAACATTATGATGAAGGGACCGAAGAGAGAAATAAGAAGTCTGATAAACCAAAGGAGAAGGCTACAAAAGAGGATAATTTGAGATCGAATGACAAGTCAAAGATGAAGAAACCTCTAAAATGTTGGTCATGTGGAGAGAACCACACATGAAGAAATTTCCTTCTAGACCAATGGTAGCAGCAACAGAAAAAACAAAAGCAAAGAAGAAAAAGGAGGAACCAGTGATTGGGGTAATGCATATTTTTGGAGTTGTAGCAACGACAGAGGCTGTCGAAAGGCGCGATCCTGAGAGAAACAAATTGGAATATGTTAGCATGAAGGTTTAGCAAGGCACTTTACTCACTATAGTGGATAGTGGTGTGACTCATAACTTCATTAAGGAGGAAGCTGCCAGAAAATTTGGGTTGAAATTTTCACCAACCCAAGCTTGTCTTAAAGAAATGAACTCTCCAACAGATAAAGTCATTGGCATGGTAGAGAATGTGGATGTGAACATTGGTGAGTGGTTTGGAAAGATCAACTTCATGATTGTCTTGATGGATGACTATGGAGCAGTATTGGGTATGGAATTTTGGAGGCAATATAAGGTTATGATGGTTCCACATATGAGGAAGTTATACATTTATGAAGGACAATATTATGAACCTTTGGGGGTACCCACCGTAGTAGCTATGACAGCTGGGTGTAAATTGACAACAACAAATTCGAGGACATCAAGTAGGATGAAGAACTCTATGAGAGGTTGTCAACTACAGAGACAAAACTCAAGGAGTAGTCACAGGTTATGAGAGCATTGTGTTATAGTATCCTAGATTTGATAGGCATAATAGAGGTAGTGGAAGGCAACAGGGGTGCTACACCAGAGACTCAGGAGGAGAGCAAGGAAGCATACATGCAAAGGCTCGAAGAGGAGGATCTAGAGGAGCCTCATCCCATGTTAGAGAAGGAGGGTGGAGAGCCATCGAATTTCCCATCACCTCCCTCTTTCTAGACTGACATGGGATGAGGCTCATTATTTTATGCTCATGGCAATGAGTCCTCTCTATGACTTTATGAGCAGGCACTTAGGGCGGGATGGACATGATTGAGAATAGGATGTGAATACATTCATGATGATGTGAGGAGCATGCATTCTTGTGGAGGTGATGTTACAATTGGATTAGCTACCCAACTAATCACCACCATAGGGGGATCTAGCATGTGATTTCCTTATAGTGTTTGGCGGGATTTGAGCATGGAGCAGGTCATGGGTGGAACTATTCGGGTGCCCAAATATATGGATATGTCTTAGCAATGGAGTTTGTTGAGATCATGTTGTCAAGGACAACAACATTTTCAAAGTGGTGGAGGATGTCAGGGCCTCGAGTTGGCGAGCACCCGAGAGAGTTGAAAATTTGACAATCACAATTAAAGTTATGTGGTCACAACAAAAGTGTGACGAGTGCCCATGTTTGATTAAAGGAGATTTGATTTAGTACGTTCGGTTAAAGGGGACTCGGAGGTAGATGTTCAGTTATGTGCAATGACAGGTGCACGGGCATGTCATGTTGGTCAGGCGCCAACCTTTACGACGAGTCATCAATGGAAAGTTCAATGAGATGTGCGATGGTTGCGTACAACGGGTGGGTGCAACAAGCGACTCAAGTTGGGCATTCTAGTGAGCGCGCACGAAGCCGAGGTGACGCAGTTGAAGTACTTGCGCCCACACTTGATACAGGTGACCCATGGAGCGAGCGGTGGTGGAAGGCATGTGCGAAACTGAAGGATGTATGTTGGGTGAATGGGTGGCAAGGCTGACTTTAGTGGAGCAATTACGACGAGCAACAACATTTTATTTATAGGAAGGGCCGATGCATATGTTGATGCGTGAGCCGACGCGAACATACACGTGGTCCAACCTTTGGTATAGGCGAAAGGTCACGGAAATCAGATGTTTTGTGGTCACATGGCATGCATAACATTAGGAATGTGATGTCACTTAGATCATCAAAGCCAACCACAAATGCATACAACAAACATAGAAATAACGAAGAGCGAGAATGGGCAAGGAAATAAGGGGAACTATAGGATCGAAGGCTGAAGTTAGGCGAGAGTGAGTGATGCAGGGTTACCTTGCTTACACCCATAGTATGCATGTAAAATGCATAAATACATTTGTCCCAGGAATTTAACTCACCAAGGAGTCAAATCTTCACCATCAATGGTTAAAACCCTATTAATCAACCCTCAAGCCTTCAATCATGACTTTATTAAAGCCTTCATCAAATCCCTCCTATCAGGACTTTAATAATCCTCATAACCTTCCTTAACCCTTATACAACTAATGTTAACCCTTTAACCACATATATATATAGCCTTCCCTCTTTCAACATTGGTTATATATATTTATCGCATGAAATCCTTATCTCCCTTGGTAATGTTGGATTTACATATAAATTAATACATAAACCTTTCATCGGTGCTATTTTCCTTTACAAACCTTTAACAAAGGAAATAACCCACAAACACGCAATAATTTACCTTTTCGCCTGATACGGTCTCTCCACATCTTTCGAGGTTCTGCCTCTGTCGTAATTGGGTATCAGCTCCTTCGCAGGTCACATTAATACACACTTCCTCCCGCCTCTAATATGCGAACATATTTCGGATCTCAAATTATTAAACAATGCCACTATAACTCTGTCAAGTCCACTCTTATGGACCTTCCCTTCAGGGTGTCGCCGATCTTCGACCACCTCCAGTCGTCGATCAATGCTTTATCATTATCAGCGCATCAGAATTTCACAATCCACTAGCCTTTGACCTCTGTCTAATGCGATTGCGATTGGATCGCAACCATTGATCAGTTCTCGATCCAATGATCGATATCCTTTCCTGATGCAAAGTCGCCCGACAGTCCTCCACTGTTGATCTACACTTAGTAGATCCAGCAGTCTACCATTAATTCAGATAGACAATAGGAATGAGGGTTGACCACACGATAAAGTGGTTTCCCTTCACTCCTTCTCTACTACATGTCCTCCGATTAGTGGAATTGGAGCCAAATGGTAAAAACCGCTTACAGCTTTCCTTCCTCCTGAATTCCACTTCTTTGCCTTTGAGAACTACTCTTCACCAATTATCCTCCGCACTCCTTCAACATTCGAAGACGTCGATCTATGATATTGATGGGTTTTGTTTCTTGTCACCTGCATCATTGATCTTCAAGATCTAATGGTTCTTATGCTTCAACAACTCACTTCTTCCTTAGTCCTTTTCTTTATGTTTTTCACTATTTCTTCAGTTTTTCCTTTATGGTTCAGGTTTCTTTAAAGGGTTTCATTCTTCCACTTCCACTGCTCAACTTCTTTGAGCTTAACTCCTCAGCAAATTCTCACTTCACTATCTCTCCAGAGCTTCATTCTATTTCCTCAATTGGATTCAAATACCCGTGATGATTCCTTTGAGTCATTCTCTCCTATGCATGTTCTACATAATTCTATCTGCAACCCTGTTACAGAACCTATGAATTCATATGTAATTCATTAATAAAATACTCATTTCACACATTTACACAACTAGGAATAAACTTTTGTATACATAAGTATAAACAAATGATTACATTCAAGACTCTATGTCACTCACAGGCCTGATCTTCAACTATCATTGGCCTCCGCGTCTTCACTCTGCCCTAGGCTTACATTTATACCAGAAAGGTTCTTTGAACTAATTCTAGTTCAATTCCTAGATCTACTAAACTGACTCTTAAATTTCCTCTATCCTCTATGTCTGCTTCTAACTTCATTTAATTCCTAAGAACTCTCTCTAGTTCCTTGAATCATGAACTTCTTTAAGAGTTATAATTGACTTCTAACTCTTTTGTCATTACTAACCACTCATGTTCTCCTTTATTCGAGAGCATTTACAAGATATCTCACATTATCTAATTAATTTCTATTCTATGCACTCAAAAGCCTAAATATTACATTAATTGATCACTTAGGAATCCAAATACATGACCCCCCATGTCTACTAATTTACAATGATTTTTCTTGGGTTGAATGCTCCTTCATCAGACTCCAAAAGTAGAAAATATTCATGATCTCCTGATCATGTGTCTTTTGATCTTTGTCTTCCTAAATCCCATACTTTGTTTTGTAACTACTCAAATGTCTTGTTCCTTTGCTTCTATTGCACTTCTGCTGTCTTCTTCTCCATCTTCTTCTCCTTGTGAACCAAGTTTAAGTTCTGATTGATCATCCTTCCTATTGTCATCAACTTTCTCTCTATGGCATGTTTCATCATCAGTTGCCACAATTCTTCAATTTCATTTTCCAGCACATCTTCGGACTGGTCCATACACTGCCTCTTACTTCTGCCTCTCTCTCTTTGTTTCAGGTCGTTGCTACTGTCCACTATCTCCTCAAATTGTTGTTGGTTACTTCCACCATGTAGTTGCTAGTTCCTTATTGTCGCCCTTACATCCTTACCCTCTTTCATGATTATCTCTTTCTGCATTGAATCATGACTTTCTAGCAATTGAACATCTCTGTTCCAAGGATTAATTTCTTCCATAGAATCTTCTTCTTTCATTTTTATTTGGTTACTCATCTCTGCCAAGTTTCCTCCAGCACCTGCAATTACACCTGCGCTCATAAAACACTTATTAAAATAAAAATCATAAGGCTTTTGTGCCTTATCTTCCTTTGGCAACAATTCAATTTGCTGCTCTGTTTCTTTCTCCTCTATCAACACATCAGTATGTTGTTTTGAATTCTCAAAAGAATTCATGAGACTGTCAACTAGTCTCTCCCCCACATCATCTGCTCTAATGATGTCTTCTTGCTCTTGTCCACTGTAGTGAACTCCTTCTACAATCACTGTCATACTCTGAAGTTTCTAGCAAATATTCCAACAATGCAATTTCTCTGTGACACTTCATAATGACTTCATCGTCACTTATAATTCCTGCATTTATAAACAAATTATCAATATGAAAATCACAAGGTTCAATAGTCTCAACTATTGCTTCACATATCAACTCTTCTGACTGAATTTCATCTCCTTCTTTCACAAGAAATTCTTCCTGTGTTGTCACAGTTTCAAATATCAATGCATTATTAAGTTCTTTCTGCTGCAATAAATCACTGCTTCTCTCATTTAAGAGACATTCTCCATCCTCCTTTACTTCAGAGTTTTTATCTTTTGAAAGATACTTTTCCATACTTCTGACAATTTCAAAATATTGCTCATCCTCTGCAAAACACTGCTTTGTTAGTGTTCCTTCTCCCAAGGTTAAATCCTTTGCATAGGTTTCTTCCTCCTTAACATCTTTCAGTAGATGTCCTTCTTTCTTACTGTCTGTCTCAACGGTTTCCATGGCTATTTCCATTGTGCCTATCATCATAGTGAACTGATGATCCTTTACTATGTTTTTAGCTAACGTAGTCTCTTCTTCAAGTTTGCCTTTAATCTCTTGTTGTTTACCTTCTCCAAGAGCTATCCTTGTCTCACCATTTGCATTAATATTCTCTTACATTTGTTCTACATCCATAGACAAATTATCAGTCTTAAAAAAATAAGACCTTGTGGTCCCACTTGATGTTTTAGCCATCATATCTCCGTATTGTTCTAAATCCTTCATATGATTCAGAAATTCTTCGATGGTCTCCTCTTCAATATCCTCAAGCCTTTCACTTGGTTGCTTGATATCTTTCCCCAACTGTATATGAGACCTATCTATCTCATCTTCTTCCATAATAGAATTTAGATTTTGTTTGTCTTCTTCCTCCTTTATGACAATATCAGCAAATTGTCCTCCATATGTTGCACCTGCAAACATACACAAATTGTCAGATTTAAAACCATGTGAGCCTTTGGCCTCACTTGAAGTTTCAGTCTTCAAGCCTTCATCTTCAGTCAACATCTCCTCATGCTATCTTGAGCTATCCCAATAGTCCATAAGATCTTCACTTGATCTCCATTTTTTAGCTTCAGTGTAATCTTCACTTTCTCCCAGAATTTCTCCTTGTTCTGGTTCACAAATGGACTCTTCCATTTCCAACTTAGCTTCTTTGAGTTTTTACATCAGCCATCTTACTTGCCTCTATTGTAGTCTTCTTTGCAACTTATGCCACTTCAATAGCTTCTTCCTCAAGATCCAACCTAGTCTCTGGCTTTCCTCAAGTATTCTCCTTAATTCATTGAGTTGTTCTTTTAACTCTACAATCTCTTTGTCAATTTCCTCTTGACTCATCCTCTTTCCATTTTCCTTAGCATCCTCTTTCTTCATATTTCTTCTGTTGTGGTCTTCCTTAGAACCTCTACTATTATTATCAGTAGCCATTTTCTTCTTCTCTATCTTCATGGTCTCCTTACTCACCTACTATGAGCTGCATTAAAGCCTCTGCAACAACAAGTCCTCCTTGTTGCAACTTACCACACCAAACTTTCCTCTGTACTTGGTGTTTTCGCAAGCCCTTGGTTCTCTATCTTTGAAACCTCCTTTGAGCACTTCTCTCTGCTCCTTCTAGGCTTCAACTCATCTTCATATTCTTAAGAACACAACTATCCTTTTGTATTTCAATCATAATGAAATACTTGGTTCTAACCACTTCTTCTTTCACTTAGAAAGTGTTACCAGCTTCCTTCATCCCTTAGAAATTCTACCCACATCCTCTATGGAATTGCCTCTATGATCTGCAACAATCCCTCTACAGTAACAAATATCCTTCTTGCTACATATGCATCACTAAGCTTCTGTCCTTTGAGCTTAGTCTTTTAGCATCTCTCGAGTTCTTTCCTTTGGAACCAATTGAGAACTCCTTGATCTCAATTGTTGCAACTTTCTCACATTCTTATATTGTCACTTGCATATCAATGTATAGACACACATTCTCAAATCAAAACAGAACATATCACCTCAGCTTCATGATCTCAGCATGATCTTGTTTCATCATTTCACCTATACCTTGAATGGATTTTCCTCTGTTTCTTACATCTGCAAGTTCTGCTACACATCACGCCTGTGTGCCTACTTTCTATTAGATTAGAATCTGATCCTTCCTTGCCTAAATAAACATCTTTGACACATAACTTTGTTCTAAATTATTTCACATAGAATTTCTTTGTTTTGTTTTAAATCCAATTGTTTCAATTACAATTCTGCTCTGATACCAAAATGATGTGGGGTTACCCCACTTACACCCACAGTATGCATGTAAAATGCATAAATACATTTGTACCGAGAATTTAAGTCACCAAGGAATCAACTCTTCACCATCAATGGTTAAAGCCCTATTAATCAACCCTCAAGCCTTCAATTATGACTTTATTAAAATCTTCATCAAATCCTTCCTATCGAGACTTTAATACTTCTCATAACCTTCCTTAACCCTTATACAACCTTCGTTAACCCTTTAACCACATATATATATAGCCTTCCCTCTTTCAACATTGGTTATGTATATTTATCGCATGAAATCCTTATCTCCCTTGATAATGTTGGATTTACATATAAATTAATACATAAACCTTTCATCGGCGTGATTTTCCTTTACAAACCTTTTACAAAGGAAATAAACCACAAACACACAATAATTCACCTTTTCGCTTGATATGGTCTTTGCACATCTTTCGAGGTTTTGCCTTTGTCGTAATCGCGTATTGGCTCCTCTGCGGGTCACATTAATACACACTTCCTCTTGCCTCTAATATGTGAACATATTTTGGATCTCAAATTATTAAACAATGCCACTATAACTTCATCGGGTCCGCTCTTTTAGACCTTCCCTTCAGTGCCCCACTGATCTCTGACCACCTTCGATCACTGATCAGTGCTTTATCACTATCTTTGCATCGACATTTCACAATCCACCAACCTTTGACCTCTGTCTAATGCGATTGCAATTAAATTGCAACCGTTGATCAGTTATCTATCCAACAGCTAATATCCTTTCCCAATGCAAAGTCACCCTATAGTCCTCTGTCGTTGATCTACACTTAGTAGATCCATCGGTCTACCATGAATTTGGATAGACAATAGGCACAGGGGTTGACCACCCAATAAAGTTGTTTCCCCTCACTCCTCCGCTATACGTGTCCTCTGACTAGTGGAATCGGAGTCAAACGGTAAAAACCTCTTATGACTTTCCTTCCACCCGAAATCCACTTCTCTGCCTTTGAAAACTACTCTTCACCGATTATCCTCTGTGCTCCTTTAGCATTCAAAGACTATCAATCTATGAGATCAATGGGTTTCGTTTCTTGTTGCTTGCACCGTTGATCTTTGAGATCCAATGGTTCCTTCAACAACTCACTTCTTCATTAATCCTTTCCTTTACATTTTTCACTATTTCTTCAATGTTTCCTCTATGGTTCAAGTTTCTTTAAAGGGTTTCATTCTTCCACTTCCACTGCTCAACTTCTCTGAGCTTAACTCCTCAGGAAATTCTCACTTCTCTACCTCTTCAGAGCTTCATTTTGTTTCCTCAATTGGATTCAAAGACTTGTGATGATTCCTCTGAATCATTCTCTTCTCTGCATGTTCTACAAAATTTTGTCTGCAACCCTGTTATAGAACCTACAAATTCATATGTAATTCATTCATACAATACTCATTTCACACATTTACACAGCTAGGAATAAACCTCTATATACATAAGTATAAACAAATGATTACATTCGGGACTCTATGTCTCTCACAGGCCTGATCTTCAACTATCAGTGGCCTCCTCCTCTTCACTCTACCCATAGGCTTACATTTATACCAAAAAGGTTCTATGAACTAATTCTGGTTCAATTCCTAGAACTACTGAACTGACTCCTAAATGTCCTCTATCCTCTATGTCCACTTCTAACTTCATTTAATTCCTAAGAACTCTCTCTATTTCCTCTAATCATGAACTGCTTTAAGAGTTATAATTGACTTCTAACTCTTTTGTCATTACTAACCACTCATGTTCTCCTTTGTTTGGGAGCATTTACAAGGTATCTCATAGTATCTATTTAATTTCTATTCTATGCACTCAAAAGCCTAAATATTACATTAATTCATCACTTCGGAATCCAAATACATGACCCCCCTATGTCTACTAATTTACAATGATTTTCCTTGGGCTAAATGCTCCTGCATCAGTGAGAGTTGGGGTTTATGGTTTCGGGTAAACTGAGAGGCACGGGTCTGGCAGTCATGTTGGGGCAGGGCCAAGTTGACGGACCCGATAATAGTCTACTTGGGCAGAGTACCATGTTGCAGACTGACAGATTTTTGGGCACAGGCGGCCCGAGACCTCTACGATAACCCTGTGTGTGGGCCAACATGTTGTGCCATAACCGAACAAGGGCATGGGTAATAAGCATTTTGTTGAACACTGAAAGAAGGGCGTGGTTGGACACCGAATGTTTGAGGTGTGTGTAGAACTATGATAGGAGGGCTGAGGGTGCGATAGTCACGGTTCCACGAACAAGTTGGAACGACGTGCCAAGTGATTCGGTAGATTGGGTTAGGTGTGCCTAGGGTACGACTTGGGAATTTCGCAGGCATGTTTGTAAGATAAGAACTACAGGCTGAGGCATTGCTGGTAGTACGTGTATATTGTATTTGTGATCAATTGAATTATAAAATTTTATATATTGATATTGTGCAGACTCTAACATATGGGAGTTTCCCCTCCCACATATAATGATGTGTTGATGTTTTTCATTGTGCATTCCTATTGATGATATGGTTAATTGAAGAGTTCATTTCCACTTCTTTAATAATAACACTTGGAGATAATAATTGGCTAAGTGTTTAGTTAGGTGTATTCCATATACTTGAGTATTGGTGAAATTAAAAGGTATAGTGGTGCCACACCTGTTATATGTGGTTGAAAGTGTAGCACAACAATAAGATCACGACAAATACGTTGACAAATTATTTTTACATGAATACTTTGACAAGTTATTTTAGAGTAAAAATTTTAATTTTAATTTTGATTTCTAATTTTCCAGTTTATTCCAAAGAATGAAACTAATTATTATTACCTTTTTCTTTTTACTTTTTGATGTAGGAGCACCCCACACGACACCACCATATCCTACCCTACCCTACCCTACTTTTTCATTTTTCTTTATGATGTAGGAGCAGCCCACCCCACCATAAACAAACATTAGTTCAATATGCTTTCTAAAGAAACTGAGCGACATTTAAGGAGGAAGACATGAATTTTTGTTAATTTTGAAACTAAATTTAATATTTAGAAGCCTCATGAAACTGAGTAGCTGTCAGGAACTAGATTTTATTTTTGATGTAGGAGCATCCACCTCACACCAAACAAAAATTAATTTAAGATGCTTTCAGAAGGAACGGTGTGTCAGTGAAGGAGGATGACATGAAGTTTTTCTAATTTGAATCTAAATTTAATATTTAGAAGCCGTCGAAAAGCGGGTAGCTGGTAGGGAACTAGATTTGTTCTGTTAGGGATATTTTTGTTATATAATTTTCTTATGAAGTGTCAGAGGTAGAAGGCCAGTAACGATGTAACCAGGCGAAAATGCCTCAAACCTATGCTACCTCATATGCAATTTTTCCTTTTTTCTCATGTATATATATTTACCGCATAGCTACACGGGTATCACTCCCAGGCATTGGAGAGCACATACCCAAAGCTGCCCCATTCCTAGGAGCTTGGGCGCTGATCAGAAACACTCCAAAACCGTCGTGAGCTTCAACAAGAACTTTGGAGTTTTTCAGAAGCTTCACTTCAACTGATTTTTGACGTTTTGGGAGCTTCACTGCAATGAATAAGTGCAAACTTAGGTGTATTTGACATTGCTAGCTTGGGTGCTGCTTAAACTGATGGAACTATGCGAGGGGAAGGGTATGTTATTGGGTTTTGATTTGGATATGGGTCTGGAACTAAGAGAAACAACCTGTTTATGGAAAGCCCTTCTATCCAAATGAAGATGAAGTGTCTGGCCAATCTTGATCTTTGTCATTGGAAAGTTATTCATTCCCTTCCTATACGCGGATGGAGGATAGATATAAAAGAATCTAGGAAGATTGTTGGCCACTAGAAAAAACCATTATTATTGCATGCGTTGAATGGACAAAAGATGTTATACTAAAGAAAAAAATGGTTGAAATTATGAAATATAAATATATGAAAAAAACAATGTTTAAGTTAATTTTCATATTTATTTAAGTATAAATTATATATTAACTTGGAAATTTATAATTTTATTATACAAACTCTTTTTAAAATAACATTGGATTTAAACTCTATTGTTTTAATTTTTTTTAATTACTATTAATATATATTTCATTTTTTCTTATCTCTATTATAATTAGATGTAGTATATGTAATATTGGTGAGGTTACATTAAGGGAGAAGAATTGAATCAATGACTTAATAGATAGTGTTGCATGAAATCACCTAATAATTGAATAATAACAACATTTTTTCAGATTTGGGAGTTCTGCATGTTTCATGTTTCTTTGCTAGAAAAGACTTTGATTGAGAAATTGTTGATGAATTAATATTTTGATTCTTTTGCCAATGTTTCAAAGTTCAATCTTTTACATGTTTCTTTACAAAATGGAATTTGATTGCCAAATTTTAGATGGAAATAAATAAATAATTTTATTTTTATTTTTAATATATATTAAATTTTAATATATTATATTATTTCCACTCCCAACTTAACGTTTCCTGTAAATTTGGACAATACTTCTAGCCATATTAGATATTATTCCAGCGTATCAGAAATACACAGATTTACGCGTACCAAAAACGTGTACAACATAGATTTACCCTGTGTGTTTTAATACGGTGCTGGAGATAAGTTTGAGCCGTAGCCATGGTAACATGTAATATGTTCGATACTCATGCAATCCAAAAAAAATGATGTGGGCGTTAAAATAACATTTTATATTAAAATCAATTGTTTTTCTAAGTCAGAGAAGATAGGGGGCTAACATAGAATCAATCATTCTGTGACTCAACACGATTATTTTTTACACGTTATTCACAAGCTATGAATATTTTTCAAGAAGCTTGCTATCATCTAAAATTTAATCTTAACCGTAATTATTCAGAGGTGTCCATTGCCCGCTTCTAATTTTAAGACATCCCATGCAAATACATATCTTGCATACATTTTAAGTTTAAAAAATTATTATAAAACCAATTCTCTTCCAAGTCAAGAAAGTTATCACTACTTATTAATCATCATTATGCTAGGAAATTTCATTAAAAACGATGTTGGAAGTTTAACCTACAAATTCATTATAGAATCAATCTCCTTCCCGAGTAAAAAAACATTATTTTTACACAGTATTTTTGCTCTATGAATTTTTTTCAAGCTTAACATTATTTAAAATTTAATGTTTAACCATTATTATTTAGAATCGTGGAACATTAAACAATCAAACACTGATATATGATTTTTACTATAGATTTTTAATTAATATAAGGTGGATACATTTATAATTATGAGAGATTTTATTTTATTTTTGCATCATATTGTTAAAAGGGTTTATGGCAGATTATCTCTTATTATTGTATCATATAGTCAAAGGTTCTTTTCCAAATGAGAAATTTATGTGAAAATATCGTAAAAGGAATTAAGAAAATTTTGGAAGATGTTATATCAAATGTATATTTCTATATCCTAAGAGACTTAAACATAAAAATAACAAATATGCTAACTAGGAGTGTAAATTGCAGATCTAGTTTGCTAACTAAGAGTGTAAATTAAAAATTGGTGAATTAAATTAATCCCCAAATCAGTTTTACTAACTGCTTATAAAATCTATTAAAACATTCCATTGTTATGTATCATAAATTTTATGTTTTGTTGAAATAATTGGAAGTTTTTCATCTACAAAACCCTTCTTTTTATTACTTAAATACAAAAAAACCTTTCTTTTTATAACTTAAATACAACAATAATGTATTCATATAAGAAAAAACACAATTAATTTTTTTTTAATAAATTTGCTCTCACTTTTGATTTATTTATGGGCTGAAAAACTGAAACAGAATTATATAATACAAATACAAAAATAAATTCTCGAACATCGCAATGCTTCCGATTCCAAGAGATCCATAGAAATCAATCCTAAATTTTAAGAGATATAGCCAAAAACATAATTAACATATATAAAAATATTGTTAATCATTTTTTGATGGATTATGAAAACATTATTATGAATACACAACCATTTATAAACAATCACTTGGTTTGACTAGAAAATCTTATACATCTTAGAATGTATAGTAAGCCTGATATCATTTAAAATTTAATCTCAACTGATTTGTTCATAGTTGTCACTGAATTTAAACAAGTTCGCGTTGCACACGGCATACCTGCCGAAAATAGTAATTGTGTTTTCCTTGATTCATTAAGAAATGAAACATTGTTTAATTTAATTGACCAATCGGTCCCATTATTTATTTTAATTATCCAGCACAGGGAAATGGACCTTATAATGCACTGGTCAAAAAGGATCATTCACAGAAAATGACAGCGCTCCACATATAAATAAACAAAATGTTTTTCCATCGATTTTGATTATACACAAACAAAAGCAGTTTGCTCGGACCTCTCAGTTCAAGAAGATTGATTTAAAAAGATTTCATAGGAAAAAACATAGTTACAAAAGCATGTACCCCCTATATTAGTAAAACAAACTCTCTGTATTCAGGAACAGTCACCAGAGAAATTTGCCTACTACATCTCTCAGCAGACAGATCTACAAACAGAATGAGTGTCATGTAAGTCACCTGATCCAAATGGGCATAGGATGAAGTCAGTACTCGTCATCATCATATCCACCATTTCTATTTATTTTTGCTTCCTTTTCTGCCTGGATGTAACATATGACAAAATATATATATATGCAGAAATAAGATTAACCAATTAGGGTTTATATCGCAGAGCAATGCCTTAACCAACCGATACCAGGTAGTTAGACAACACCTATCATGAACTTGGTGGTAACAACTACACTGTGGCAGTGCTCTGCATGTTTTTAAGATGCAGAATATGTAAGTAACCAATGTCAAGGACATTTTTAGAGATATTTGAAGATGATCAGCAATACTTCAAAAAATTAACCACATATCTGTGAAATTTTCTGAGTTTTAAGATTTCTGAGAGCATACCCTTTTCATGGCTCTATCAAGTGCATCGGGTCCATATTGGTGAACAAAGCGTTCTACAGAATTTTTGGTACTAGGGCTCATCGCGTTCATGATCCTCTGACCAGGGCTGAACCTTGCATTGGGGTTCAGAAGCATCTGCCTGACAAAGTTCTCATGCACATAAGCTGCCCCATTGAACACTGGCAGCACCAGCCAGCAGGTGGCTATCAGTTTGACATAAGGCCAGAATGGCAACCTGTAAATGCAACCCAAAACTCAGCTCTTGGAACTGAAAGACCATTAGTCCAGAGATAATTTGGCAGAGATTCTTCTTACCATTCTAGCAGACGAGAGAAGGAAAGCTCAAACAGTGTAATGAACGAGTATAGAACCAGTACGTCAGCCACTGCTGATCATCCAGCCGAGATGGACTCTCTATATAGCTCTGATGGAGGAATATCTGCATAAATTAAGACAACCCACTACATTTATCACCAAAACACAGATACGAATCAGAAAAAGATTTGAATACATACCACCATATGGAGAAAGAAACAGAAGCCAGAGAAACAAGACCCGGCTAAGACCACAATACACATAATATAAACAACATGACTAAGATATACAAGGTATAATATACTGACCTCAATTACCTTGGAGCCATAGAGTGAGAGCAACAGGTGCAAGAAGAAGCATCCCAGGAACCAGAAGCCAGAATATGGAAGGTGCAAAAAGTTTTCCAGAACCGAAGGCGGAGGAAAACCAGACTAATGACAGAAACCGTCGGTAAAAAACGAGTAAAACCCCTGATGAATGAAGTGAAAATATTTATAGGAGGAAAATACAGAAGAGCGTCCAAACCTAGGTGGAGGTCAGTGGAAACAAACATGCAAGTGTAGCATGTCCAGAAAAAACGTGTAATGGAAAACGGCCAAGGTGATGGAGCACAATGGCGCATGGAAGGAACGTGTCACCATATGTGAATGAACACTTAATTTATAAAAATACAAACCTCATTAAATCAATTTCAAAATCTATATTAATTTAATAAAAAAACACAATTTATAAAAATGCAAACCTCATTAAATCAATTTCAAAGAAATTTCAGGACATTACTTAAATTGAATACGGATGGGTCATCCTATAATTATTTTGTACATTAAGGATTTTAAAGAAAATCGCTGATTCATAGTTAAATCATTATGACGTGTGATGTTTTCTTTTTCGAGTACGGGCGGGTCATCCCTTTGATTATTTTGTTCATGATGGATTTCAAAGAAAATCGTTTAGTCATACTTAAAATCATCATGACGTGTAATGTATTTTTCGAGTTAGTTAATCCATTTTTAATTATAAGTATGATAATAAAATGTAACGTTAATAGAGTAAATAAAATTTTCTTAATTATTATAAATAAATGTAATATTAATAAATTAAATATAGGAAATAAAAAATATATAAATCTGTTAGTGTTATAAAATTTAAATTTGTTTTTTTTTTTTTTTAATTTAAATTACATAGGATTTTATTAAAAAAATTATTGATGAATAGATTATATATATATATATATTATATATATAATATATATATATATATATATTTTAATGATTTCTTAAGAATTAATTTCTTTAAAAAGTAAAGAAAACAAATAAAATTTACCATTTTAGATTTATAAAAGTTTTTTAATTAATTATTTTTTAAATGAATGTGGTTTTATTTAAATAATGAGATAAATCAATATCCGTGAATAAACCATGATAATTATGATTAAATTATAATTATTTTTATTAGATTTCAAAAAAAATTTGGAAAAAAAATTATGTTTAGAAAGTAAAATTGTGTTTGCAAATTATATTAATGTTTGGTGGAGGCACAATCTATTTAAAGCTCCATGGTGCTATTAGAATATGGCCGGCAAACGATGATCCTGTAGGTGGCTCAGCAAACTCCACTTGAACCAGTTTAAAAAACATTGGGTAAATAGCTCAGTCCACCCAAATTAAAATAATAATCCAAAAACTTTGGTTAAAAGCCCAATTTCGATTAAAAGCAAAATTTGACGTCGGCAATAAGAACACAAAAACTTTGGTTAAAAGCCCAATTTTGCTTAAAAGTAAATTTGAGGTCGGCAATAAGACCCCAAAGCTGAATAGCCAATGAAAATCATCAAAAAATATTTAAATGATTTTAAAAATTCAGTTTTTCCGGAAAACTTTGGTTAAAGTATTGAATATCGATTGATATAAAAAAAAGTCAACGAAATTAATTGATAGTCAGAGCGATATCCATCGCTATAATACCTGCTTCGGCAGGTATAATAACACCGCCACCGTCCTAAACTTTGAGACATCTGTAACAAACATACTTAATATAAAACTACCGTTAATATTATTCCTTGATAACGTCAAAGGCACATGGAGATTATTATGAATACAGAACGACATTTACTGTCAAACTAACGCATCCACCATGGGAATGAACAACAATCCCTTTGGTTTGGCCTAAGTGGAATTGAAAGAGCTGAAGCGTGTAAAAGCTATACAACTATGCATTAAGAATCCAAACAGCATAAACTCCCACAAGGGACTCGGCAGCAGAGCCTCGATGGCACATACGAACAATTTACACAATCTCTTTTATTCTATCAATTTTCAACATGACTTCCTCCTCATTCGGTCTGTACCAGTGTTCCCTTTTCTTCCTCTTCTTTGCCTCCGGCCATCTCATATCACTGTATCGACAACCTCTGTTGGCGTTCAGATCCCTCATCAGCGTCGTTGACCCTCACAGAGTCCATGGCAGATTGTGATCTAACTGCGTCGTGCTTTAAAGTCATATCAACGAATCTGCGGGTGCGAAAGACGGAGAGCAGGAAACCACACAATAACATGGAGGAGGAAATATTTGCTTAGTGAATTGTATGAAAAAACATGATATTGTATGAAAAAACAAGATTGAAAAGGCTCAAAACCATTAAGAAAAAATATGCTAATCTCACACACAACACTTTCTAAATTCGCACTCTAGCATCACTGAAACTTGCTAAATTTAAATGGTATTTAAACTGGCTAAAACTAAAACCTCTTGAATGTAACTGGGAATAACTTTCCCCAACAATCAGCAGTGGCCTCTCTATTCCTCTTCCTCGGATGCAAGATCCTGCAGTTGCGCCAAATGACAGAGTTACACTCCAATCTCCATGGACTCGGAAGAATCACCGATGATGAGGAAACCGAAATCCAACAGTGATTGTTGAATATGGTGATATGAGTGAACGAGGGACAAAGAAGAGCAGGAGAACAATATACAGAGACTGTCTCTTCGTTGATATATATAGAGAAGAGAAAAACCTCTATCAATTTTTCTCCATGGACTCAGAAGGATCACCGAGAGTCACACTGTGATCTCCATGGAGACTCAGAAGGATCACCGATGATGATGAGGGAAGCGAAATCCAACAGTGATTGTTGAATATGGTGATATGAGTGAACGAGAGACAAAGAAGAGCAGGAGAACAATGTACAGAGAGTATCTCATCTTTGATATATACATATAGAAGAGAAAAACCTCGTCATTTTCCCTCTTCGTAGATCACTTTCGTCCGGCGTTTCATAAGTACAGATGACAAGCACCGCCTCACTAGCCGCCTATGCTTAACTTTTCAAAGAATAAATACTGTACATAAGAGGCGGCCACAGCGATATCCAATTAATATCAATAAATAATGTTTAGTCAGAAGGCTGCACATGCGCATCCTATGGGAATCAAATATTAGGTACATCTTTTTTCAAGGGATTGAACGAATACTGTACAGTAAGAGGCGGCCACAGCGATATCCAATTAATAGCAATAAATAATGTTTTGTCAGAAGGCTGCACATGCGCATCCTATGGGAATCAAATATTAGGTACATCTTTTTTCATGGGATTGAACGAATAAACTGTGTTGAGCAGAAAGGCGGTCACAGCGGTATAAAATAGGAGTCTTCTGGGAATTGCCGGAAAGTTAAAAGTGGTTGGAATCTAGGTAAAAAAATTTCAAAAAATCTTATAGAGGTAGTATTTGAATCTTGTTTTTGATGGTGAAAATGGATTCAGCACCATCAAAAACATTTAGCACACCTAAAATTTTGAAGTTCAACAACTATAACTTAGATTTACAAAAATCTTTGCCAGATTTTTTCTAAATATGACCAAAATGTTCATAGCTTTCCAGACAACTCGTCCACCTCTTTACACTAAATATATAAAATATTTCCAATACACTGTAAAATATTCTTCATATAAATTTTATAATTTCAAGTATTTTACTAATAAAACTTCTTATGATGCTCAAGATAAAGATTGATATCGACAGAAGATAAGGATAGGAATGAGAAAATAATATCATTGAGAGAGGCCACTGAGTCGGGTTCTCAACATTTTGGACGGAAGATAAGGTGGGAAGGAGACAAAAATATCGGAAAACGAAAGGCTAAAGAGTCCGGTCCCTGTCATCTTGAGGTGGCGTTGGTTTATTGGTAAGAGCGTTGGTTTATTGGTAAGAGAGCGAGTTGCTACAGCAAGCAAGGTAGGGGCAACTTGTCCAAAGGCGGTTGAAGCTGGACACGTACGCCGATGGGAACCACAAGGTCCCAAAGTCAACTATTGAGTGTGTGGCTGTGGCTGAGGTAACCTTAAACGGCAATGATTTTGTGGGTGTTTCCTTTATTAATTTTTGAGTGGAGTGGTTTATTTTACAGCTAAGAGTAATGTGTAATTATATTTGTCTATTATGAAAGTTGAAATTTGCTTATATCAATTAAAATAAAAAAAATAACTATACAAAATATTTAAATAATATTTACTCATAAAAAAATTGCACGTGAAGAAATTGGATCTCTCTGGACTCATATTAGATCTTCATTTAAGATGGATCTATTGATTTTGTGAGTGTTTCCGTAATTAATTTTTGAGTGGAGTGGTTTATTCTATAGCGAAGAGTAATGTGTAATTATATTTGTCTATTATGAAAGTTGAAATTTGTTTATATCAATTAAAATAAAAAAAATAACTATACAAAATATTTAAATAATATCTACTAATAAAAAAATTGCACGTGAAGAAATTGGATCCCTCTGGACTCATATCAGATCCTCATTTAAGATGGATCTATTATAATGGTTATAAGTTAAATTTTAAACATTATAATGTAGAAAAAAATTAATTTAACTTACTATGTTTTTTATTTTCCCCTAGAAGCAAAATAAAATATGATAATATGAAGCAAAATAAAATATGATAATATGATATGGGTGGAAGCAAAATAAAATATGATATTTTATAATTTATTTTAATTAAAGAAAAGATCAAATCGCTATTAGAAATTGATAAAAATCTATGTTTAAATAGATCTACACTAGTTTATTTATTCTATCTATATATATACATAGATTAATTTTCCATTGTTTAAATGTGGCTATGAGTAGTATTATATATTGATATTACACAAGCTTAATTTTTCATTTAGTTTCTTTATGGCTTTAATAAGCTAAAAATGATTTTTTTTTGTTATAGCTATTAATAGGCTTAGATTTTTCATTGTTTAATGGGATATAAGTATATATATATATATTAAAAAAGTTTAATCTTTCATTGTTTAAATTTTTTTTTATCTTACATTGCTTTGAAATCCCCCAAGAACATGGATTGAGTAGCCTACACACTTCAAATTTTACATTTACAATTTCAACAAATTATTTCTAGATTTTAGACAAAATTGAATGAAAAATATACCTAACAAAAAACCAAAATGTAAAATACTGAATATTTAGAATGTTTTAAAAACTTTTATTCACAAAATTATATACATAAATATTATTAAGATGATTGAAATATGTTATTTGTCACTCACATTTGTTATTTATTATTATTATTATTAAAAAAAATGTGGCATGCCTACTTTGTATTTAAAATTAATAAGTTATACATCTCCATTTTTTTTTTCTCGCTAAAAAACTAATCTATTATTTAGAGAAACAGGCAAAACATTACAATCATAGAGTTTCTTCGCCAGAGGCCAAGCCTTGGCAATCTAGAATGTGAAGGACCATCATAAGAGCAGCCCTCGTAGGGGCACCATACTTGAACAAAACATCCCACATCTGAACAAAAACATCCCCACGCAGGGGTTCTTTGTCTTTAAAAAAGGAGCAACTAGTTCAAACTAGATAACTCGCACAGGGGCAGCAAACAACCAACAGCATTATCCCACGCAGGGGCAGCAAAAAACATGACAAGAAAAAGCATTGGGACCACATAACATAAACTGAAAGCCAAAGCAAAACTTTAGTGTTGTTGGAGTGGGTGATGCTAAGCGGAGAGCCAGCTACTCCTCCGGCTCCTCTTCGACTGGGTACCATCCAAATTTTCCAATTTCCTCTGCAGCAGGGTGGGGACCCAGGTTGACATCAACCCCCTTGGATGTTGACGCTTCCTGAGGCTGGGGAAGGTTGGGGGCCTGTTCTGCAACCACCCCTGGCATTGCTTTGACAAATTCTGAACTCTCATCCTGGTGCTTCCTTTTGCCACGGAGCTCTTCACTATCAGTTGGCGCTTCCTCCAGGAAAAGTATCGAAACATGGGCATTGATACGGGGTCTATCCATCGAGCTACTGAAGGTAAAAATGGCCGAACCAAAGGCTGGCGAAGGAGCTGAAGGGTCCGGGCTGCTAGAGTCCACAAATTGGCTGGCTTGGATAGGATTGGCTTCAGAAATGCAATGGCAGCGGCAGCGGCAGCGACAGCAATGGGAGTGAGGTTCTTCAGCCAGAGGCCGAGAGGACCCTCCATGTGCAGAGCCTCAGCGGCTAAGCAAGCGCTGTTGAGGCCTGACCATTTTTGCAGAAGAGCCGAGGGTAAGGAGCAGTGCGAGATAGGGAGGCAGAATTGATACAGAGGCGAGCGGGCGGCACTTGATACACTCAAATTCGCAACCCCCTCGCCCTTCAGACTTGAAATTACATACAGCAAACAGAGGGATGGCAAGTATGGTCTCCCGGAGAGCTGAAGACCAGGCGGGAGCCGGAACAACAAAGACCAAGTGCTGAGCATGAACCAGCTTACGCTGAGCCCCCCCATCACCTTTTTTAACCACTGCATCGTGACCTCGATCCTCGAACACCATAACTGCTCGTTGCAGTCGAGCCAACAACTTGAACGGAGCATTGAATGAAATCCAACGTTAATCCCTGCCATATATTCCTTGGAGGCGATCGGGCATTGAATGCCAGCACTACACCTGAGGCAGCACATGACCAGCATGTGGCTCCTCGTTGCCTTCCGTCGTGTCACCGGCATCCGGGAAATACATCTCCATTTTATTAGAAAGTAGCTAAATTATTTTATTTTTAATTATTTTTTTCTTTTAGATGTTGAAATAATTTATTATATTCAAACACATATGAAATCATATAAAAATATATGAATTAATATTAATATTAATATTAATATTAATATTTAAAAAAATTATTTAATTCATATATTGAAATATAATATTTACTAGACAAATATATAAATTTCTATTTTTAATTATTTTATCTTTCTAAAATTCATATAAAATTTAATATATATATATATCTCCAAAAATTGAAAATTAAATATTTTTACCACTTTTTTTTCCATGTTTGATTGTAATATTAACAATTAATTGAGTTATCAAAGTGAGAATGAAATTATCGATGTTATATATATATATAAGCCAAATGACATTTTTTTAACATTATTTGTGGTCAATTTTTTTTCAAACTGTGATATTGATTTATGTTTGAGTTGTTTAATTTGCAAAGATTGGTGCTTTAAGGGTTTTTTAGGGTGTTGAATCTACTTATACATTCAAAAGTGTATTTTAAACAAATATTTAAACAAACTATATTGAAATATTTATAAGACAAATATAATTTTTTTAGTTATTTTATCTCTCTAAAAAAATATAAAATTAAGTTATTTAAAATAGATAGCAAAATATTTTATTTATGACTCCAAATAAAAATTGAATATCTTTATAACATATTTTTCGTATTGGATTGTAATATTAACAATTAATTTAGCTATATCACAGTGAAAATGAGATTATTGATGTTTTATAATGGATTTTAATTGATATATATATATAATGAGGGAGAGCACAATTAGCCTAAGTACTCTACCAATTGACCTTCTTTCAAATATTATTTTTAGTCTTTTTAAAGTAGTAAAAATTTTAAAAATACAATTTAAATAATGAAATGGAAATAAAACATTTTATTTGAAAATTTTTGATCAGATCATATTACATCTGTAAAATAAATCTGTATTAATATGTATTATATATTTTCAAAAAAACACTTGTCAACTTAAAAATGAACATTATATAGTTTAAAAAGACAATTATCAACTTCAAATTAAACATGGAAAGAATTATAGATGGGCGGTAGAATACACCTCTCGACTCACCAATTGTCTTTACTAAACCGCACAAAATAGATCAAAAGATAAATAAATGTAATGGTGTTGTATATCGATCAACGAAACACTTCATTCCCGGCTGCGACTGTTGGAATTAGTCAAGTAAAAAATATTCCAATTTGATTCATCGGTTTATCCTGAGTTATGACAGTTTAGGGCTGCTTATGAACCAGTAAATCAGTTTAGATTACATTGCTTTTTGAGTAAGTTGCATTTTCAAGACTCTTATCATTTCAATTGTTCGAACTGAACTAATTTATACAAAGACTTTTAAAACTCAAAAGACTAGGAAATTTATTGTCCGTTACCCCCAACCCAATGGACTGTTGATTGGAATAATAAAAAGCAAAATCAACTTAGATAAAAAGAAATATTACATAATCATAATCATGTATATAACATATTTGTTAGAATAACTTCCCAAGCACATATGGAGCCCGCAGCTTCTTGCAGCTCAACCACGACCAAAACTGCAACCTAAGCCACTTCCGTTGAATTTTAAGAAACTTGTTAATAATAATAATAAAAAACAAGGACACCAACTTTATAAAAGACCAATTCCAATATTTTCTACATATTACAATCCAACACCAACTTTATTAAAAAACAATTCCAATATTGCCTTCATATCAAAAATCCAATGGCAAAGTCCACCATTGGGTGTGCTCCTTAGCCATAATACAATTCAACTGGAGAGTAGACAGCAAGAAGGACAACGACGTAAAACGCAATAGTAGAGATGTGCACCCTGCAGTCTTATTAACGACGGGCGAGAAAAATATTAATGACGGTATGTATCTCAATAAACAAAGACTCCCCTAATAGGACCAGACAGGATACTAAGAATAGAAGCATGTGTATATTGTTGGAATTAATGGAGGAAGATAAATTTAGATTACTGCTATGGTGATGATAGGATTGAGATTCTAAGATTAGGTCTTAGATCTTACTATCTAGGGAGTGGTTGAAACCACCCTAATTGTGAGAAAGCTTATATAAACTAGGCTGTTCTCCTCATTGTAAAATGTATAGTAGTTGGACACTCTCCAAGTATCTCACCTAAAAAACCATTAAAATAATAAACTCAGTTTTTATCATATATTACAGTCATACAAACTATACTTTTCAATATACGCTGATATACAATTAAAGATTAGTACATTATAGGCTTACAAGGTATTAACGATATATACACTGATATGTTATGTTACATGGTAGCCGTTTTTAAGAGTCGGGAAGATTCGTGACATTGATATGTTCTGTTATATGGTAACCGTTTTTAAGAGTTGGGAAAATTCGTTTGTTTAAGGGAGCTTTGGAACTGTATTAGAATATTTTTTTTTTCAGCCGGAGTTTCAATGGGAGTTTGAGAAAGTTCCGGGAGCTTTGAAGACTGTTTTTTGGAGTACCTATGGTTGGGGAATACAAAGCTTGTAAAGAAATATGTTGAACTGCCCACAAAACATGAACCTAAGTTGGAACCATTGCACGAAGAAATGCCAAAGACATCTTTTATACTGATATTCTTAATTGAGAAACTGGAGCAATCTCCTAATAGGTTAAGTGTGTGGCACCTCGATCTCCTAATGGGTTAAGGAAGTGTGTGGCGCCTGGACGTAAGGGCGATATCTGGAATGTCATGGTGATGAGTATTTCTTTTGTTGTTTATGTATATATATATCGCAAAAGATTGTGTGTGCATATTGAATGTGGAAGTTAAGGCTCAAACATTATAGTTGCTTTACTTTTTCTCTTAAAAATAACTAGAGAAACATATGTAAAATTGTTCCTTTTTTTAAGTCAGATTGTTTCAAAGACTCGTCATGTGTTGTAATGAACTTGACATTTTAATATTTTATATATATATAAGGGAGAGACTCAGGGAGAGAGGCACCCAAAGAATATATTTATGTATAAGAGATATTATATTATAATTTTTATATTTAAATTTGATTTTAATATTGGAATATTTGGATTCAATATTAATTTTGATTACTTATATATTATATAATTAAAAAAATATTTTTTTATTTTTTGATATATTATATTAACCACTTATTATATAATTAAAAAAAATATTTTTTATTTTTTGATTATATAATATTACCACTCCCGATTAGCCGTAAATTTTGGGGAAACCTTTAACTATTCCCCAATGCAACATAATTGATATGTATATTAGTTATTAGAGTGGTTAACGTCTACCACTCTCAAAAAGCATGGGATAAGAGGCACTAAAATAATCTTAGTTTAAATCTACCTGAAATTATGTAGAAAGTTAGAATTCTACTTTGTATGGAACTTTGCTGGAAAGTTTTAATTCAATGAAGGCTTTACTCTTAGTTATTTACCGAGATAGCTTAGGTATATAAAAATAAAATCACCTTTACTAGAAATGTTGAGAAAACTTTGTTACTAGGTTTTTTAATCAAAATACACTAAATCATCTTATTTTTAAAAAAATCACAAAATAATTTGTTTTATTTATTTATTTTCCTTATTTGAATATAAAAATGTACATAGTTCTATAATTTTTTTTAGCTAAATCAATTTATATATTCAAAAAACATAAATAAATAAAAAATACAATTTTATGCCAAAAACCAAAATGTAAAAAAGTTACGCTACATCAACTAGAAATAGTATGAGCAATTATATATATATATAGATAAATAGAAATGTGTACTTTTTACTGACTAGAATAATCATTTTGTAGACAAGGATATTACTATTTCACAAGTAGAATAATTCTTTTATAAATACCACAAGAGCCAGCTTACAGCATGTGGGACATAGTACTTTGACCTAAATTTTTTTTTGCAAGTTAGTTTGATAAAATTATTAGATTATTGTTTTTGATGGTTAAATATTAAACATCATGAATAAACAATAATTAGATTATTCTCTTTACATCATGATATTTAATTCAATATATAAAATAAAGTAATATTCAATGAATAAAATGAAAATAACACTAAATCAATATTGAATGAATAAAGTAGTTAATATTTTTACTTAGAAATTCAATTTACATACGGCAATACTTCAAAACACGGCAAAAGCTACAAACTCTTGCAGTCCACATGTGGTTATAAACTTTGAAAACAACCGCGACGTTCAATGCCACTTACTTCGAAGCTGCCGGCGGGCTCTTCGGCGACCTCGGATGCAATGTCCATAGGCCAGAACTTCAAATGACACCCCCGTGGGTCGGCCTTCAACTCTGCTCCTATGCACGCTTAGGCCAACTGGAGACGAGAAAACAAATTTTAGAGGTCTACCATCTTTGGTAACGTGAAGTACTTTTGGCGGATCTCACAAGCTGTCGATGGGACTCGTGGTCATCTATCCTACAAAATATTGTAAAGTCTCTGCAAATCTTGTTTGAAATGTTGAATTGAAATCTTGTAAACTCTTTCCAAATCTTGTTTGGAATATGCATCGATAGGTTTGAGAAATGTTTGGAATATTAAATATAATGAAATAAAAGTAATATAAAAACTCTCAAGTTGTGTTTTCTATAATTTTATTTCTAGCTGTTCATATATATATTAGAAAAAACAAACATTTTTCATTAATAACATTAAATAGGAGTTGCATACTATGATCTCAATTACAACTTTTTTTATAACAAAATTATCCAAGAAAAGCGCAGAGAGCGTTCACAAACCAAAAATGTCAAACTTAATCAACATGATACAAAAGAGTATTGAAAATCCAACATAGAATATAAGGGAAAACCCATAGAGAGTCTAACGACAAAAAAAACAAAACATATCCAATGAGATGGGATGTGGAAGAAAAATATATCAGGAAACATATAAAGCAAATGGAGAAAAAGGACGCAAGATAACAAAATTCAAATAACCCTGCCTCACCCACAAAACCATCAACAAGATATTCATAATGCATCTTCCCCGGGATGAAAGAGATACCATGGTTGGAGAGTGCATCTTGTTTCGAGTTATACTCTTTATAGACACGCTGGAAGGAGATCTCATAAAAACTGAAAAACCTGAGGTTTTAGTTGCCTCCATCTAGTTGACAAAGCAATGACCTCAAGAGCATTAGTCCCCTGAATCCATTGACTTGTGGATTTTGAGTCTCCAACAACCAAAATTTTATCTAACACCAGCCACATTGTGCATTGGATCACCCCCAAAAGGCCACCATTTCATCCCTACCAGCCATATTGTGCATTGGATCACCCCCAAAAGGCCACCATTTCATCCCTACAATTGGAACCATGAATTCCATACCAAAAAAACTGAAGAGATTGAACAAGGTTTAACTTGATTATAATCCCACATCCACACTAACTTGTGGCCAAAGCCCCATCAAGATATCCAATTGGGAAATTTTCACTCAAATCAACAAAGGAAACAGGGTGATGGCAAGGTGGGGGATGCCAAGGACCTATCTCTTGAAAATATGTAACAATTTTGAGGTTGGAGACCAACACATCCAGAGAGTTATTCTCAAAAATGCTTCTATTTCAAGTTTTCTAGATTCTTCGAAGTATGTATAATGAAAGAACACTATAAGCCTTCAATCTAGAAGCCCAAGAAACAAGGCAAGGGAGGATAGAATGGCGATCCAACAGGGTATGTACATTTAATAGCCTTGAAACTTGTTCCCAAGGAGTGACTGCACAAGGACACGTCAAAAACAACTAAACACAGTCTTCAAAGGTCGAACTACAAAGAGGAGATTTGCCAAGACATTGAAATCCCCTCTTCATCAAGTTTTCCCATGTTAGAATTCAACTGTGAAGAGTCAACGAGGAAAAGGACACGTCAAAAACAACTGAACGCAGTCTTCAAAGATTGAACTACAAAGAGGAGATCTACCAAGACATTGAAATCCCCTCTTCATCAAGTTTTTCCATGTTAGAATTCAACAGTGAAGAGTCAAAAACAACTGAACACAGTCTTCAAAGGTCGAACTACAAAGAGGAGATCTGCCAAGACATTGAAATCCCCTCTTCATCAAGTTTTCCCATGTTAGAATTCAACTGTGAAGAGTCAACGAGGAAAAGGACATGTGAAAAACAACTTAACGCAGTTTTCAAAGGTCGAACTACAAAGAGGAGATCTGCCAAGACATTGAAATCGCCTCTTCATCAAGTTTTCCCATGTTACAATTCAACTATGAAGAGTCAACGAGGAAAAGCATTTAAGTTTTAGAGGGGAATCCCATTTCCACATTTGGGCAATCCAATTAGCAAAGGGACCAGGTTGGTTATACATGGAAATATGTGAGTGGACTTCGCTAGCAGAAGTTGACCATGTAGAGACATGTCCACTCCACACCATCCCGTCTAGCTTTTGACACAATGAAATTCCAGATTCACATAGAATATTTTGATAGTGTTCCCAATCTAACACAATTCAACTGTGAAGAGTCAACGAGGAAAAGCATTTAAGTTTTAGAGGGGTGTCCCATTTCCACATGTGGGCAATCCAATAGCAAAGGGACGAGGTTGGTTATTGATGGAAATATGTGAGTGGACTTCGCTAGCAGAAATGGACCATGTAGAGACATGTCCACTCCACACCATCTTGTCCAGCTTTTGACACAACGAAATTCCAGATTCACATAGAAGATTGCGATAGTGTTCCCAATCTACCACAAATTCCTCCGAGAGACAAATTTCCCAAGTATGTGGTCATATGTTAGATGAGAATGGAGAGAGTCTATTAACGTTGAGGTTGGAAAGAGTACGAAAATACTTGCAAGTTAAGCTCTTGAATAAGCATGTCTAGAAGGGTATGGTTTCCTTGCATTCCTTTAATAGCAACCAGACCAATAAAAACCTTTTCTTCATTGCCAACTTGCCAATGTAAATTTAATTAGAGACTAAAGACTCGAACACAACAACGACTCGCTCATCCTCTCGCCTGCTCTAATACCATATTAGAGATTATATAGCTCACACATAAACACAGAAATCTAAAACAATTAGAACTTGTTTTCATTTGATGATTGAACTGATTTTTATACACAAAGAGGAAGTTTCTGGAGTCGGTGGGGTGGTGGCTTCTCTAGGAAACTATCCAGCTCTTCAGACTTCCGTCGACTTCTCCAGAAGACGCTAACTTCTCTAGAAGATGCTAGGTTTTGCATTAATTTTGGTGCTTCGATTTATCAATGTTTTCGAACACTCCCCCTTAAATCCAACCATATGACAAATATACTATACAATAAACAAGACTCTATACTCTTAATCACGATGACCTAAACTTTAACTTGCCTGCTGATCTAAGTCTCAGATAGGCTTACAACAAAACATTTCATTTTTGACTTCTTGCTAAAGGGTCCATGCTTGTTCATTTGTTGATGCAGTTTCATCTTCACCTTTCTGGGTTTTCTTATGAAATTCCTTTGCTCCTTGCTTACGTACTTAACGTCAACAACCTCTTCTGGATTGGGATGCAATGCGAGATCCTGAACAAGGTAATCTAATTCATGTTCTCCCCACTTTCCATGAGGAACCAGCAAAGGAGCCACCAAAATGTAGTCATTTTTGAAAATGAATAGCCTCCAAAGAACATCCATGGTAGTATCCTCCATAGTAGCAGTCATCCTAAAAGCATATCTAATCAAACTTCTAACAATTGGGTTATTAGAGAAGCAAGTTTTACTCTGAGTGATTTCTTCAATGACAAGATCCTCAACAACATGAGTGATTTCTTCAGCAACATGATCCTCGAAAACATGAGTGATTTCTTGAACAACATGATCCTTAAGAACATGAGTGATTTCATGATCCTCAACAACACAACATTGTTTGTCCAAGAACTCAAAAATACTGCTAAACCCAAATGGGTTCCTGAGAAAATGATCATCTAAAGGATCATTGTCAAAAAAGTCTAAAAAGATAGACATATCAGCTAGGCTTAAATTCTTCGTAAACTCTGGCTCTCCTCACGCAGCACTCACACTCCCGCAGCACTCAAATAGCGACATTACTCCCAGCGACACTTAGCAGCACCCTAGCAACACTCCGAGCTCTCGGCATCTCCAGCAGCACTCACAGCACTCAGTGGCACTCAACACTCCTCAGCGGTGGTGACACTTAGCACTCACAACAAACTTCTCTCACACACAATAGATATAGATTCAAAAATATTGATCTTGTCTCTCGATCTGATCAAAGCATTCAGTCGACAGCAAAGGCTCATGAATGGCAGCAAACGACGCATTCAAATCACAACTCACACCAGCAAAGATTATGGAGAACAGGCACAACACACTAATAAGGCAAAGCCTCACAGATCTCGGCCCTCTGGTTCATAATGGAAGCTACAACAACATAAACATCAAACAACAAGCAATACACCCAGGCAGAAAAAAATAACTTACAGACGGTCCTCCTACGCAGCAACTTCACATGCGCCGACCTTGGCTTCACAAGCATATAGGCTCCACAGATCCTCAACTTGGCCACACCTTTATAGGGATTCATGAGCAGCTTTACTGAAACAATCCTTTAGCATGTATCTGCCCCACACCAACAGACCAAATCACTGTCTCACAAACTTCTTTCACGATTGCACTCTCCACCACATCAGCTGCTGCACTCTCCACCACAGTGCACAGCTCCAACTCACAGCACACAACCGAGCCCTCCTTTGCACAGCTCACCAACACCGAGCTCACAGCTCTTTACCAGCACTCACTAAGCTGTCTTATAGCTCTTCACAACTCATCCTCACACCACAGCCACTAGCCAACTCTCTCACACTGCTCTACACACAGAAGCAACCTTCCACATTGGCTCCACGAGGGCTTTTACAGAAATTTTACTTGACACAGTGGCTGGTTATTTAACCCATGCCACTCTATGATCTACACCACACCACGTAACTATTACTCCACACATGTTCACACAGCACACTACATATGTCGCCAAGGACTTGATATGAGACTTCCTCATATTACTCTCAGCAACCACTCACATAAGCCGCACCAAAAAAACACCCACTCGGCTCAACATAGCAAATGCTTTCACGTAGATCTGACTCCCATCGAGCCCTCCTTTGGTTCTGCATGACCCTAGCCAAACACAGCAACTCATCCTATTTGCAACACGGCGATTTCTCAAACTCACGCACAGCAAGCTCTCACACTCTCAATACTTGACTTGCATGCATAGCGGGCTCTCAGACTCAGCCCTCAACCTCACTCTGATACCAAATTAGAGACTAAAGACTCAAACACAACAACGACTCGCTCAGCCTCATGCCTACTCTGATACCATATTAGAGATTATATATGTCACACATAAACACAGAAATCTGAAACACTTAGAACTTCTTTTCATTTGATGACTGAACTGATTTTTATACACAAAGAGGAAGTTTCTGGAGTTGGTGGGGCAGTGGCTTCTCTAGGAAGCTATCCAGCTCTTCAAACTTCTGCCGACTTCTCCAAAAGATGCCGACTTCTCTAGAAGATGCTAGGTTCTACATTAATTTTTGTGGTTGGATTTATCAATTTTTTCCAACAAATTTCCACATAGCCATGGTTTTGAAATCATCAAGGTTCGCTAGATTTGGGACGCTTTGGTGTTTAAGGGGTGCATCAACAACCCAATCCTCTAGATTTGTAAGTTGTAGGTACTTTCTAAAAGATTATGTCTTGACAAATGGAAAACTCATTAGAGACCCACCATACAAATTTTTGGCTAGAATCATTTGATTGAAACACCTAGAATCTTTGATATCCCATCCACTCATGAGCGTCAGTCTAGTAATTGATTCTATCCGAATAAGATGAATCTTGATATCGTCAGCGTTAGACCAAATAAATTTTTAGATGATCCCATCAATTCTGTTAATAATAGCCTACAAAAGGTGGAACAAATGCATCCAAAAGAGTGATATTAATTGCAACACAACCTTAAGTAATGTTATCTTGCCTCCAAGGGAGAGCCATTTGTCATCCCATAAGGATAGCTTCTTTTCAAAAAAATTAATGAGCCAAAGCCAATCTTGGTTTACGTATTTACAGGGTTTTAGGAAGAAATCCAAATACTTAAAACCTTCAGATAGAGGTTTAATTTTAACCCCAAAATGAGAAACAATCTATTCAATTACCTTTGAATGTCGATCATTAGAAATGACCTCTGACTTCTCTTTATTTATGATGATACCAAATGCTTTGCCAAATTTTGTAAATACTTGTAAAAAATCCTCCCATTCAGAAACGTTTCTTTCTCCAGAGTAGAGAATGTCTTCCACGAACATGAAGTGAGTGATAGAAGTGTTCCTTGAAACCTTGTAGCCATAAATTGCTTCAGCCTCCTTCTCAACCTTAATGCCTCTGCTAAGAACATCAATGAGCAAGATAAAGAGGAGATGGAAAAGAGCACATCCTTGTCTTAGTCTTGTAGAAACACTGAAAAACTCAATAGGTACTCCATTTATTAAAACAACCAAAGATGTTGATGATATACAAGCCATTATCCATTTGACATGTTTGTGAGGAAATCTAATTTTATGAAGGATCATTCTAAGGAAGCCTTAATCTACCCTGTCATAAGTCCTAATGAGATCAATTTTCAGGAGACATGTTTTCATTTTTCTAGATTTCGTTGTGCGTATGCACCCTCGGGTAATTTTCACTGCATTTTGGATTTTTCTATCAGATAGGAAACCAAATTCCTCTAAGGAGATCTACTAAGAGAGAGAATTGTCTTAACTCTGTTTTTTATGAGTTTTGAAATCATTAGATAAACAAAGTTGCATAAAGATATGGGTCTATAATCAACAAAATTAGAGTAAGGAAAGTTGAGTTAATGCCTCCTTATATGTATCCGAAGCAATGAGATTGTTCTATCATTTAGAGAAAATATATGTTCATGAGATCAAATAATCCTAAAGAAACAACTCGACGAGCCAACCGTCTAGCCTCCAACTCTTATCCTTCAGCATCTCCTTCAAATTCTATAAGATCTGTTCCTCCGAGATTGGCTTATCCATCAACTAAATTTCTTCATCATTGACCACGAGGGGGAATAGATTGGCCAACATCATTTTATCTACCAAATTGTCCTCCTCCATTTCCTTATATAGCTTGCTAAAATATAAGAATGTCTCCTTCATAATGTCTTTCAGTGAGGAGATAATTATGCCTGATCCATGTTTGATTTCCCATATGGAGTTAGAAATATTTCTTTTTGCAACCACCCTATGAAAAAGCTTGGTGTTTGATGAGTCCAAAAAATGGATAATTATATGGGCTCATCCAACCTCCTAGTTCGACTTAATCCACCATTCTCATTAGTTTATTGCATGTTTTTTATTACATTTATGCTAATAGAGTGAATTGGGTTAGTCATTATGCCAACAAGTCTAATGTGTGCTTTGTGCAGTGTTTTTGGTCAATTT
>APFE031233755.1:29249-71639 GCA_000404065.3 Pinus taeda | reverse complement strand
TGTTTGTTCAGTTTGAAAAACCACTTGCAGAGTACCTGGTATCCTTCCTTACCTGCCCATACTCCATCCAACCTACCTGCTTCACCCTTCACTTAGAACCCTTACCTTACATTTGCCTCATTCACTTACTTTGCCATGATTCTCATCTTCTTATGCAACATCGTCTCATCCCTCCTTAAACAAATCTCACCATCTGCGCCACTCCTCAACTCCATCCTCCAAGTCTTGAGCTCCCCTACACCCCTATTTCACCTCCATACTCGTTCCTCCACCTTTTTCCCTCCATCCATTCTCCAAAATCCTCTTTTTGGAACATCCTGTAGAAAATCATAGAACATCCTATAGAAATTCCAGAACATTCTGTAAAACCCCTGCAAACTTCTTGTAGAAGCTCACGAATGAGGTTTCTTGATAGCCAAACTCTGTGAAACTCTCTGGAAGGGTGTTAGGGACTACTTAGGTCCTCTCTGAACCTTCCCAACCTCTTCCAAGCATTTCCTCTCATCGATCCACCTCTGCACAGGCAAAAACCAGTGAAAGCACATTCATGATAATTCTGACAACTTATTCAAAAATACAAAAAGATGTTTTCTTCAGATAGTGATAACTTAGATGCATGCATTTTACCTTCCTAGAAGTCAATGGCATTCCTTTCTATATCTTTCATCATTTTTCTTGCATCAGTAGGGCTAGCTGGTAAAATTAGGGTTTGCTAGGGTTTGCATTTCCTTTCTGCTTTTCACTTCTTTCTGCAAGTAGATTAGCCTCCTTTGAGTTAGCTTTCATCCATCAGTTAAAAAGCTTCTTCTAAAAGTTCATAGAAGTTCTCTTAAGCTCCTAACGGACTTGTGCCAGCTGACCAAGTGACAACTGCAACAAGAACTAGTACTTGTGCATACAGCATCGTCGCTTCCAAGTTTGTTACAAACTACCGGGTTGATAAAATTAAAGAAGGGAGTCCCAGGAGTTGCAACATTATTGCTGCACTACTGGGGCCCACCAGTGTTCTTGTCTCTGCCTTTGATCTAGGCCAACCTGCTCTTAAGCCTCAATTCTCCTTCATGGAATTAAAGAATTTTGCTTTTCCGTTCCACCAAAACCAATACAATGTTTTTGGTATGTTCCATAAAATATTCAGGGATTGAAGGGTCCATAAGAGATGAAATTTCACATTCAAATTCTATAAGCTACTTCCTTGTCTCTTTTTTCTCTCTTGGAAAACCATGATCAACCCTCCTCTTTGAGCCATTTCAATTTAAAATTGGTAGTATCCATCAACCTACAAATATTATCCTTGATAAGGGTATTCTAAGAAACCCTAACCAAATCAATAAAATTGCATTCATTCAACCACATGTGGTTGAATTTGAAAGGCATGCGATTCAATTTCTTTTCAGTACTCCATTCCAATAGTATGGCATGATGGCATGATATATCTGAAAAGAAAGATGTGGACTGCAGATTATGCAATCTTTGAAACAAGTAAGCATGAATGAAGATCGTATCTATCCTTTTCAAAATTCCTTCAACCCCTACCCATTCATTTCTCTAGGTTGATCACACTAGGAAGTGGACAACATCTCACAGTAGCTTTCAATTAAATTTTTTTTTAAAGAAACTAGCTAGCGAGTCCCTCCTTGCCTTTTGACCCCAACACTCCCCTCCCTCCAAAGTGAAATTCAAATCCCCTGCAGCTATCAATGAATGGATATCCAGAATCCCACTAGTTTCAAGCTTCTCCCATAATGATTTACAATTATGATAGCGGGTGTATACATTCAGAATGTTGATACGATGACATGATCCCCTACAAAAACCAGTCAATATTATTCTAGCACACAACTCGAAGGATTTTAAAGAGAAGCAATTTGGGTTCCACATAGCAGCAATTCCTCTAGATATTCCATTAAAAAATGAGTCACAAACTTCCCAAGAGGGCCATAATTTCAACAAATATCCTGGGTTAATTCCCTCTAAGCCATAGTTTCCAATAGAAGAACTAGTGTCAGATTTTTTATCTAAATATTGTTATAAAGAGATCTTTTAGTTTGGGCGGATCTCACCCCCTAATGTTGCAAGACATTATCTTCACTCACACATGTTTGAGTCAAGGTTCTTTGCTTGAAGTTCTCGGTATTCCGAAACATCTAGTGCTCCAATGGCTTCATTGGAAGGTCATGGATCGAAGGGTGGAAAACAACGTCTCCTCTAGAGTCTCTATGAAGCATGAATTTATTTCACATTCAAGGCCTCCGCAAAGAGAAAAGAAAATATACTTAATTTCCTTCATTTTCCTCCTATGAGAGACTTGCTTTCTCTAATCTTGAATTTTTGAATCTCTTCCCTAGAAAATAATTATCTTTATGGTCATAGGTTCGAGATGCAAAGATAATTTATTGGCGAAGGCCTCCAAGTTAGCATCCACTGATAGGGAGGAGTAATCACCCTCGTTAGATAAATATTGAGCTCTAAAATTGGCCACCTAAGGAATATTATAAAATAATAGTGAAAATAATAAAATAAAATTAGATTACATCATTAAATTTTAAAGGGAAAAAAGAAAAAACTAGATTTTTAATTTGTATTCTCAACTTATCTCCCCACAGTTTTACTCAAATTTTGAGCAAGAGCATTCATTGGATGCATAATTTAATTCTTCATCGAAGGAGTACCCATGTTACATACTTACGATGACCATTGCTACACCAAAAATGAGAAATACATGAAAAATGTGATTGCAATAACATTTTTCATGTATTTCTCATTTTTCATGTAGTAGGGTCCATCAAATGTATGCAAGATGGGTAATCGTTGGATAAGGTAATAAATTATACATCCAACAAGTTTTCACGCTTAAAATTTGAGTAAAATCGTAGGGAGTTAAGTTGAAAATACAAGTTGAAAGCGTAATTTTTTTAATTTTAATTTTTCTACTCTAAAAATGGTGAATCATCCCTCATGGTTGACATCATCATCTTGAGTCCTATTGGTTCTTATAAATTTAATTTTGGTTGTACATTTTTTTTGGGGGCCCCCATATTTTACCTAAAATTTTCTCTAACGTCTAAGTGGTACGATAGCAAATTAGTGACATTAAGTTACTTCTTCTGGTCCTACGATTTGATAGGCCTTTGTCTTCGGAAACATTCTTGGGTGATGGAGAGAACTGGCAAGAATTGGAGATCTCTAAGCATTTTTTCATATCTTTTATGAATTGATTATAGGGCCTCTTATCAAGGACCATCATTGAATCATTATGTTGGTGATTGTTATCACTCGCAGATTCCTCCACAACAGCCCAGTGATGGGAAGAGGGCTGTTGGTAGGACCCCTCTAGTATTTTATAACCCATAGGAATTCTATTTTCAAGCATTTCCTTCGTATCCTTCTAAGCATTCCAACTGAAAAATCGAAGGGGATATTCCGCAATAAAATGCCCAATTTTGTGACAGCCAAGGAACTTGAAAGGAATTCCATAATACTCTACTTGCCTCCTAATAGAGAAAGTGCCCCAGTATATTTAAATGAAAATTGAGAGCCCCGCATAAAGTTCCACTTCAATGAGGAACCAAGTCACCCTTTTATCCAACACCCCGTGGCAACCCTCATCCACATTGTAAACTTTTGTAATCTTACTAGCTATCTCCATAATCATTTTCTTCGACCATAATTGAATGGGAAGGCCAAGTAAGTTGGCCCATATGATCTTTCTTTTCATCATTTCCATAACAGGATCAAAACCAACATTCCATTTTTGTAGAATATGAAAATCTCATTTTCTTGGACCATAATTAAATCGAAAGGCCTAGTAACTTGGCCCATATGATCTTTCTTTTCGGCATTTTCATAACAAGATCAAAACTAGCATTCCACTTTTGCAAAATAAGAAAATATTGACCTTCACCCAATTCATGTCTACTATTTTTGTAGCATTTTCCTCCTTTAGAAAATGAAACCTAAACCATCCATTTACTAACACACTAACTTTTGGCCTGTATTTGAGGGAAGACCAACTTTTCTTGATCCAACTTTTCATGTGCACTCCATTCATCCTCACATACTCCCATCAACCCACCAGAACACTCCAACTTTTCTCGATCCAAATTTCCATGTGCACTCCATTCATTCTCGCATACTCCCATTAACCCACCAGGACACTCTTCCTCAACACACCACATTCTCCCAATTTAAATCAATGCCAAAAATCAATTTTTGGGTCTCCACTATCGCTCTGATCATTTTTTAATTTTTACTTCTTAAATGCTTTCTTTTAGGCCCACTCTTCCCCAAACGCATCACATTCTCCCAATATACACCAATGCCCAAAATCAGTTTTTGAACCTCCCCTATCACCTTGTTCGGGTTTTATATTTTACTTCTTCAATGTTTTTTTTTAACACTCAGAAGAGTCTGCCAATATTTTACACAATCATCCATATGTGGAGAGATGTCCATTCCATTTGAGGACACTTGGAAATTGTAATTCCTACTTTTCTCAGTTGTGATTCATTCTATCTACATGAATCTATTCCTATTCCATAGGGTTGTTATATATAGATGTTCCTATATTGGTCTGTGGTTGAGATATTCTCTCAACCAACTGATTGTGTGTCCAAATTTCAAAATAGTATAACATAATGTGCATGATTAAATTTAAGTTGGTATCAGAGTCTGTTTGAGCCTAGGCCAAGGGAAATAAAGAATTTGATGTGCTTTGTTTGTTTTTTTGCCTTTTGTTATTGTCCATCTTTTTGCTGCTATGTGGCTAGATAGAGAGTGGAAAAAACAACAAGATGTCTTGCATAGAGAAAAGTCAATAGTCCAAGAACAGAGGGCATCCACATTGGAGATTGGTGGGTGGCCAATCCAACACTTACAAATCGATTTGGGTTTTTACTATTACAATCTATTGATTTTTTTGGGTTTTCTCTCATTAAGGGTTTTTCATGGGATCGAAAAGTGTTTGAGTGAGATGGCCTCATTCATCTTTTGAGGGTGATGCACAGCCTGAAACATCTACGGTCTCATCGATAATGGCTAGAAAAGTACTTGCATATTTGATTATAATGGGTTGTTGTAGTTTTTGGTGCTGGAATAGGCCTTTGATCAGTATATACAAAAGTTTCTTGTATTTTTTTATGGATCGAACTCAAAAGGTGCACTCGGGCTTCACTGAGGAGAGCCATAGGTGTTGCATTTTGACAGACAAGCTTCAGTGAGCATGAGATGAGCAGTGATCTAATCATCTTGGAGGAGATCAAGCTTGGTGTCGACAACAAGATATTGAAATTCATTAGCTCTTTCTCTCGAGTGGTAATGCCTTTTTGGAGTGTGCATAGGAGAAGGTAGACACCAGTGCAGAGTGGTGTCATGGATCTAGATTGTTCTATTCAACACTTCACACCTCAACAGGGTTGGATTCTGGATCATTCACAAACTTGAGGAATCCACATCGAACACGAGCTCGGGAGAAAGTGTTAGTGGAGGAAGATCCCACATTAAAGGAACTCAAGTCGCACGATATAGTATTTGGCGAATGCAGCAGAGATTGAGAAAGGCTTGTGGTGCATTGAAGAACACCATCAAAGTTTCATTTGCCAAGGTCAATAGCAATTACAAGGAGTTAGATGTAGATGTGGTCAAACCCACCAATCATGTCGATTGTTGTCCAAAGGAAAGGCATGTCAGATTTTTTTTTTTTTTTTTTTTTTTACGACCTCATTAGCTCAAATTCTAGCAGATGTAGCTTACTATATACATACTCCTGCTAGGCAACTGGCCAAAACTCATAACTGGTTGCATTAAATACATCGACAGTTTTCAAGGAGCCTTTTATCCAGAATTGGAGGAGAAACTGAGAAACATGGTTGTTATTGTTGTTTTTTGTTTTTTTTGTTTTTTTGTTTTGTTTTGTTTTGTTTTATTTGTTTGTTTTCTTTTGTTTTGTTTGTTTGTTTGTTTGTTTGTTTTTGTTTTGTTTTGTTTGTTTGTTTGTTTTTTGTTTTTTTGTTTTGTTTTGTTTTTTTTTTTTCCAGTTTACAATTAGACAAGGTTTGATGGAAATGGAAGGTGGTTTTGTGAGGAAGAAAGGTTTGGTGATCAATCCTAATGGTTGGCAGTAGCATGGGAGGCCGAGAACAAAGATTGTTGGAGACACACGACCACAATGCTCATCAATTCCACACTTGGTCTCTGAGACCGAGTGGCTTTAGCCTCTTAGTCGATTCTAGAAACGAGCATCGGTTAAAATGCATTCAAAAATATTTTTCACAGAATCAATGGGGTTATGTTGTAGAATCCAAATTCCTTTATTATCTCCACTCATGTTGTTTCCATTGTGAACATGAGATGTTAACAAGTTGTTGTTTATTAAAGAGGTTGGTGTTGTGAACGAGAGTGGTTGATGATGGTTGTTATTGATTCATCAAATGGAGCTACTACCAATGCTAGTTCTCAGATGGTTCCTATGACTCCTCCAGCCCCCTCACCCTTACATTACTCAAAATTTGTAACTCATTCGACATCGATCTTGTCCATAAAGATTCACCTCTGCCCATTATATCCAGGTAATATTACATTGACCCAGAGCTCGAGAGAGAGCATTGTTGGAGGAAGATGCTACGTTTAAGGAAGAGCTATTGAACTTCTCGTTTAGAGGGCATATTCTTTGTTTATCCAATTTCAAAGATGACTCATGTAATAAAACATGGTCATTTGTGTAAGTTTGGGTAGGTGAAATTTTTTATGGTGAAACGATTTTGTAATTAAAATCAATATAACTATTGAGATTAGGCACCTCAATATGAAGTTATTTTGTTAGAATTGGCTACTCTAACAAACGATAGGTTAACTATGGAGTTCCAAGACTTAATTGACAAAGATAACGATGCCCAAGATGTGAACAATTTCAAAATATTAGTGATTGGAGCAGCAAAGATGATTAAAGGATGATGGACAACCAATTGAAATATTGTGTGGGTTTGTATAATAGACTCATAATCATGAAGCATGTATCACACACATGTATTATTTAACAAATTTAGGATGTTTTGTAGAGGTCTATGTAAAGTATGTACCTAGTAACTCCAAGAGTTGAAGTGCGCAATGTAAGCTTGATGAGGCATGTGTACCCCCATGAAATTTGTGGTAATCTAGAAACTGCTTTCTAGTGTTGGTTTTTGGTAAGCCAAAAACCAAGTGTGAGAGTGAAGTGGACATGGATTCATATAGGCATGGTTTAGATTCAAAATACCAAACCCTTGGCATGGTTGAGGGTGAGCCAAGAAAACCCTCGACCTGGTTAAGTTGGGTCTGTGGTGAGCCTTGGTGGCTGAATTGAGTGCCTTGGTGATAGAGTTTAGACTTCATGGTTGAATTGAGTGCCTTGGTGGCAGAGTTGAGACTTTGTGGTTGTGTTAAGAATTCATAACTGAATTGAGTGCCTTTGTGATAGAGTTGAGCCTTATTGACTGAGTTGAGCCTTGGTGGTTGTGTTGAGCATTAGTGGCTGAGTTCAGCTTTGGTGGCTGAGTACCCTTGTTGGCATGCTTGAGGGTAATCCAATAAAACCCAAAGCATGGTTATGGGTAATTTGATAAAACCCATGATGATGATGATGGAGGGGGATTTTCAAGTACAGGTACATGTATGCATTTATAATGCTTGACAGAACCATGAATGCGAAGGACATCCTAGTAGACCGACGGTTGCAACTGTTGGCACCCATGCATTATGGTGGATGGTTGCTCCTTTATATGGATGTTGACATATTCTTTCGTTATGTATGATTGTAACTAGGCTTTGCATTTTGAGATCAAGAGAAGTAGTCATTAAGGGGGTAACTTGAAAATTGTAATTCTTACTTGTCTCAGTTGTGACTCATTATATCTACCGGAGTCTGTTCCTATCCCTTAGGTTTGTTATATCTAGATGTTCCTAGATTGGTGTGTGGTTGAGATATTCTCTCAACCAATTGATTGTGTGTCCAAAAAAATATACCTGTCCTGAGAAAAACACTAAATGTATTTATATGTAATATTATTTGATGTGAACTAATGTATTTATATGTAATATTATTTGATGTGAACTAACATAATGTGTGTGCTTAAATTTAAGTAAGACATGGATGTTTCTTTAATTCTCCTATCCCCTAGAGGCTAACTCATTTTTAATAAGTTCACCCACCTCTGATATATGGTCTATTAAAGATGGTTGACTTGCCATCGTGGATTAGAAATTTTACCAGACAATAGCTAGTCAATAGACAATTTAGCACAAACATCGGGGATGATAGGCCAAATGTTCAACCTGACACCACAATGTTTACTTCATATAAAAAAAAATGTTCTCAGTGACCGAGTCTTCAAATCAAGCCACCTATAGGGATTTGTGCAACCGATATTCTAATGGAGCTGTCTACTGAGGCGGAGGAATTGCACAGATGGCTAAAAGTGGTCAGAATCTGGACAAAAAAAATTAAAAAAATGCAGCGTTTGAATCGTGTTTTTGATGGTGGAAATGCATTCAACACCATCAAAAATGTCTAAAACACCTAAAATTTTGAAGTTTAACAACTATAACTTAGTTATAAGAAGAATTTCGGCATTAATCACATATATAAAGACCTTTTTCAACGCGTTTCAAACCAACCAGTGT
The DNA here is from genome assembly GCA_000404065.3 of Pinus taeda. NCBI lineage: Eukaryota > Viridiplantae > Streptophyta > Pinopsida > Pinales > Pinaceae > Pinus > Pinus taeda. The sequence continues at coordinate 62,984 of APFE031233755.1, read as the reverse complement.
GGTTCATCGTCAGGACAAGTTGAAGAAACAGATCCAGCTTTGCATGTTAAATAGTATAGAGCAGAGCCTCCCAATAGCTATCTTGACCAACGGCTAATTTTGACTCTGGCCCTATGTCAAAATTAGCCATTGGTCAAGATAGCTGTTGGAGGCTCTGCTCTAACTATTTAACTTGCAAAGCTAGATCTGTTTCTTCAACTTGTCCTGACGATGAACCACATTGGTTGGTTTGAAACGCGTCGACAAAGGTCTTTCTATATGTGATTAACGCTGAAATTCTTCTTATAACTATGATGGATCACAGAGCCTCAATTCAACTATAACTTAGATTTGCAAAAATCCTTGCCGGATTTTCTCTAAATATAACCGAAATTTCCATAACTTCTTACGCAACTCCTCCACGACCATTCTAATGCCAGAGGATTTCAATTAGATGATAATACCTAATGAGGTTTTGATCCAAAGAATGAAGAGGATTTAGTTGACTACTTTAACAGGTTAGTTCCTTTCAACGACTCATATCCTTTTTAGTCGCCACTCCAAATTTAAACATACATCCTCATCATGCTTTCCCTAAAGCCATCGATTACTTCCAAACTAAACTTCTATCTTATTGAACATTTCAAGCTAACTAATCCCTAATCAATCAACTGAACACTTGAAAAGAGAGGGAGTACTTACTGCACCTTGGTCGTTTTAGCTCATAAGGAGGTAATAATAAGCCCATTAAATCCCTATCGTAGAGAATTTTGTGTATTAGCATGCGCCCTAGAACCAAATGTCCCCATCCATTGCTTCATGCTTCGTCTGCTCATACACGATTGCGCATATATAGACTCATCAAATTGGCAGTCATCAGTGTAAATGGTTAGTATTTGACACTTAAATAAGGAAAATATTAGTAAATACCAGTAAATATTGGTCAAAATTAATCTATTTATAGATTTAATCTTCACTAAATATTTTAGAATATTTTTAGTAGTATTTATATATCAAGGCTTGAGATTTTTCAAAAATAATTATGTTTTTTTTTTAATTAAATTGATTAATTAAATGAGTTGTAGTTTTTTAAAAATGTGGTATTAGTAATCCATTAGATAAGTCTATATACAAATTAAGAGTCTCCATAATAAAATAAAAGTGAGTCTTCATAGTTAAAAATCTTGTTACATAAACACATATTAATTATTTTTATAATAAATAGATAAAATAGCACACAGCAATATATTCTATTATCTTTCATCAAGGAAAGTACACACATATTTATACAAGTAATAGTCTCAAGGTAGGAATTCTATCTTAGACATACAGTAGTGTGGTTGAGAGATTCTCTCAACCACACACTAAACTAGGAGAAACTAAATTCCTATTATGTAGGAACAAACTCCTCAAAATGGAGAATTACAACCATAGACAAGTAGGAATTAATTATTTCTAACTCCCCCCTTAATGACTACTTGTCATGATAGTCAAATCCACCACCATCAGGCGAATTGCATGTACAGAACCTCCAAAACACAATCTGCCTCCCTCGGATAGATCCACAACTTCTCTGATTTGCCTCCTCTCGCAAACCGTCAAACGAAGATGAGGATTCTCGCGGATCCCCTTGAAGGTGAATTGGCGCGATCTTTTTGTAAAATTCCACACTAGTGTGGTATTTTGGTGTGGTGGCACTATTAATGGCCTAACGGACGCGCCAGTTGCGCATCCTAGTGTGACTATCACTGTGAAAAGCGCGCCAATCCCCTTCTACTCAGAAAATTAAAAATCATCTGAGTCTGAGCCAAGTGTTTTGCAGTCCACCTGCTCAATTGAGCATAAAGCTCTTGTGTACACCTGGCCACAAAGGCACCTCAAGCCACAGAGGTGATTTTGCCACAAAGGCAAGCTGGTCACAAAAGCACTTCAGCCACAAAAACTCTATAGATGGTTTCTGGCTCACCACCAACCCTCACTTTACAGTGACAAAAGATGGTTTCAGGCTGACCATAAACGATTACAAAGTGGTTTTAAGATCACCGCGAACTTTCATATGCCTTTTAAAAAATCTTACATTCCATATTTTGGAGTTTTTGGGTAAATACAATGACCATTACAACAACTGGACTTGCTTATAAAATGCTAGGGAGTCTACTTTACAAACCACACTAACTCAAACAAACATCTACTTTGTTGTCCACCATAAATGTTTTCATTGCTCCTTTACCTCATCTGTGAGGGGTCCACTGATAAAGAAACCAGAACATAGGCATTCACAGCCACACAAAGAGAACACAATTTTCCCTTCAAGAATAGTAATTCAGGACTCCACGGTCCAATCCTTCATCACATTTCAGTATCCAATTCTCCTAGCATCGCAACATAATGCCACTTCCCCTACTCACAGTATCAAGGCTAGTCACTGTTTTCAAGCATACTACCTCATGCTCGCTAACAATCTGCAACATGATCTCGATCATCCTCCAATCTCTAATGCAACTCCTCTAATGCCATATCTAGTTGTTAAGAATTCCTGTAAATAAATTTGTCTATTGTTGGAATGGCCAATTCCAACATAGACTTAAACTGGTGACAATAGTTAGCCGGACTAAATGTCACAACAATACATCCCATTCTTAACCAAATTTACAATATTTATGAATTCACATCATCCACACCGAGCATACATAAGAAATTAATGTAAATTAAAATAATATCACAGATCCAATAGCAAGTTTGTTCCACCAAAACTAAAATGCACGGAGCTTCATAACACAACTCAACAATGTGTAGATTTTTCCTAGATGCTGAATTCCACCATCGCTGCCATCCATTAGAATCAATCACCAAACCCCACTGCCTCGCAAAACTGCCTGGTCACGCTCAGCAAATCCTTGCTTCTTTTTGCGGTCAACAGCTTCATGAGAAGAATTCATAAATGCATAACCATTTCTAGAGTGAATCAGATCTCGGCCTCCCGAAAAGGCATAGAGGGTAGAACGACTAATCATGGGATCCACACCGGAAACAATCAAAATCCAATGTTGAAAACAAACAACGAGTTTCCATGATGGTCAACTCGATTAGTGTTCACTACTCTGTAGTTGAACGTGTCTCACCAAATCGATTTTTCAGTAGGCCAATGCACCATGCTTCCCATTACATCAAACTATGTGACGTCTTAAAAAAAAAAAAACGGAACGACTCTACTGCTCAGCGATTTCAGCTAGAAGAAAATCTTCCACAGGACTCTCACACGAGGCCGGAGTTGAACCTATGGCCAGCAAAATCTAAGGATGCCCATCGAGCAAAAAAAAAAAAATCAGGGAATGCGGGATTTTCCAAAATCCCTTGACTACGTTGGTCATCCTAGTCAAAGATCTTGGGGCTGAAGCTATATGGCACGCTTTGATCTCACTCCACCTCCGGTTCTTGCACTTCTTTCATCGTTAGGGGTGTCTTGTTGGAACTTTCTGCAACAACCTTTGTCAGGACCTTGTGCGACTCCCCTCGCATTCCCGTGATCAAATGCTCACGAATCCCATTAAAGTCTTTCTCTGGCATCCCAATATTCCCAGAACTAATGGTGGCTCTCAGAACCGACACCATCACGAATAGGCACAATAGCATGACTTTGCATTTTGCATTGGCCTATGGATTTTCCAAATACTGCACCCTTTTGTCGTGGAATTGTCACCATACTGGTACGTGTACTGGCATTGGTTTGATGCATCGCACGTATACGTCGGAAGATCCGTGCACAGATTGCTTGTGCGCGCAAGCCCACCATGAGTGGAAGACTTGGAGGGATCGTAGATTGGATCTGTCTTGTTATAGCAATCAGTGCAAGGCAACCACTGCATCCATATCAGGTCACTACCAGCATTCAGGATTCCAAGAAAGGGATGGGATGGCGTGCCAATCTTCGTCGTCAACAAAAATTCTCCTTCTCCCAGACTTACTGGAGCCATCGCATCGAACTTCTTGCCACCAAGAGACGTCAGAAAGTTCAATTGTCTTGCTTGACCGCGTTCTATTGCTCGTTGCAACCACTCGGTGGATGTAATATCACCCAGACTTTAATGGAGAGAGTGTCGAATCTCTGTGCACAAGATTGACTCTAAATCCAACATGGCATTTGTGAGGCAGTCTGACACCAGCCACTTCAGGTGCTAATAAATCGGCCACATTCCTGCATTGCATAAAACGAAGCATGGTCGATTCCTCTAGTTCATAAACCCATAGCGTGGCCTCTATTTACACAGGATGATTTTAAATATTGCAGCACCACAGTGATGGACAAATATAAAAAAAAATGGATTAGAAAACCAATCTCTTTATTTCTCTATGCCTAGGAAGGGCCAGATGCCCTTACAGGCTCTGAAGCTCTGATACCAAGATAAAATAGCACACAACAATATATTCTATTATCTTTCATCAAGGAAAGTACACACATATTTATACAAGTAATAGTCTCAAGATAGGAATTCTATCTTAGACGTACAGTAGTGTGGTTGAGAGATTCTCTCAACCACACACTAAAATAGGAGAAACTAAATTCCTATTATGTAGGAACAAACTCCTCAAAATGGAGAATTACAACTATGTATCTATATTTATCAACTATATAACTCCTTTAATATACTGAATTAAAAACAAATAGAGTAAAAGACAGTTCTCTCTGAATAATGTATGATATTTCAAAACCTGAACTTGATTATGATATTTCAGTATTCGAGAAATCATTGGTTCTTCATCATGATCTCATCTTTTTCTATTCCTTTATCTTATGCTATCCTCTAAACGGAAATGCACGTGTGTTTTCACATCATTCTCTTGAACGAACAATAATGTTGTGGTGGCAACTATGAAGCTAAAATCTTCACTTGCCATGAGAATATGGTGTGGCAGGCCTTAAGAGCATCTGCGCTTTTTCTCATTAGCTGATTTGACGCCTCCCACCAAGGTGGAGACGTTAAACGAAAGGCATGGAACCTATTTTGAAATTTTCATACAAATAAAATCAAGGAATATGTGCAACAAGCTGCAGAATTTTTAAATAAGTTTCTAGAGGATATTCTGTACCATTGTAATTAGAAATCTATTTCTAGGGTGGGACATTAAGCTATCTGTGGATCTATTTGATGGTGTGATATTCTATTATTAAGGGTGGCGGAGTACCCTATTTGTGAATCTATTTAACGAGTGTTTTTCATTTAAAAAAAATAAAATTAAACTTATGTTAAGCTTATATTAGGTTAGTTATATGGAGGAATGATTTGAATGGAAAATTGTTACTAGGATTTTGTGGCAATAAATTCAACGTGAATACTCTTGGTAATAGTTTATTCTTTGGAAAGCGATCGTCATCAGACTGAATACAAATTTCTTCTTATCGTTACAACAATTTTATTTTGTATTTTTGAGTGGAAGATTTATAATTTGATCATACTATTAATGTATAGACATTTATATCAAATCAAGTGTATCATTTTCAAATAATTATTCATTCATGAAGAATGACTTTTACTATTTTTTTGACCATGCAAATTCAATATACATATTTCTATTATTTGATGCCCAAGTATGTAAACATTTTATTTTTATTTTTTTCCGGATCTTAGTTTGACAGAGTGGGAAGTCTATGCAAAATTTGATGGAGATAATTGGATAGTGAAGAGAGTGACCAGATGCCTTTATGTGGGAGATGGATACGATCTATTAAGAGAGCTTTTAAGTTTAAATCTCTCTCATAAATGAATGTTAATAGAAGGGATTGATAGTGAAAAGCATACACCACACACAACATCACACACAACAGATTTATACTCAGAGACTTAGATGGCAATAGCAAAGAATAATTTCAGAGACAGACAAATGGAGAAACAACAAGATAGATAAAACAATCACTTAGTATTATGTAACAAACCTAGACATTGGCTTGCATTCCTTGGCCAGAGAAATTACAAATTTATAGAGGTAGAAGAAGGATCTAGAATCCTATATGTGATTCAAATGGAGATCTAGAAACTAATGGCGGTGTAGAAGGATCTAGAATCCTGAAGATCTAGAAACTAATGGTAGTGTAAAAGGATCTAGAATCCTACATGAATTTGACTAACAATTAACATTCTCCCACTTGAAGCCAAATAAGAGTCATCAAGTCACACCAAGTCCTACCATGCCTCTATAGAACTCATGTTTATTTCGTGGTAGAATCTTAGTGACCATATCAGTAGGGTTCCTATCTATATGGATCTTTTCCAAGGATAATTGTTCTTCCTCTAGCACATGCCAAATCCAATGGTACCTTAAGTCAATGTGCTTGGCTTTTGAATGAAATGATAGGATTTTCACCAAGTGAATGGCAATTTGACTCTCACAATATAACACATACTTGTCCTACTTCATTCCTATCTCTCATAGGAATCGTTGCATCCACAACATCTCTTTACAAGTTTCTATTGTAGCTATGTACTCTGCTTCTGTTGTAAAGAGGGCTATTGTTTTTTGTAGCCTTTACCCCCAAGATACTATTGCACCTACAAATGTATACAAATAATTTGTAGTGGACTTTCTGGTGTCCATATCTCTGCCATATCTACATTTGTAAATCCTTCGAGCACAGTCTCATCATGACCAAAACATAACCAATAATGACTAGTACCCTTGAGATACCTCAAAATCCATTTTACTGCTTGCTAATGTTGTTTTGTTGGATTGGCAAGGAACCTACTCACTACTCCCATTGAATATGCAATGACTTGTCACGTGCATACCATGGCATACATCAAGCTACCAACTGCTGAAGCATAAGGAATCTTGCTCATTTCTTCTTTCTCCTTGTCATCACTAGGACATAATTCAGTACTCAGCTTGAAGTGGGATGCAAGGGGTGTACCAACTGGCTTGGTAGCCTTCATATTAAACATGTCAAGCACCTTCTTAATATATTTTTCTTGTGACAGCCACAAACTTTTGTTTTTCCTGTCACACATAATTCACATGCCTAATATCTGTTGTGCTGGTCCCAAATCCTTCATTGCAAATTTGCTACCCAAATCTGTCTTCAACCTATTAATCTTATTCTTATCATGCCCAACAATCAACATGTCATCCACATATAACAATAATATGATATACTTTCCTTGATCAGACCTCTTGATATAGACACAACGGTCAGCTTCCAACCTCTAAAACCATGTTACAACATGAATGAATCAAATTTCTTATACCATTGTCGAGGTGCCTATTTCAACCCATAAAGACTCTTCTTCAACCTGCAAACAAGGTCTTCTTTTCCTTTTTCTATGAAGCCTTTTGGCTGCTCCATATAAATTTCTTCCTCTAATTCACCATGAAGGAATGTAGTTTTTACATCTAACTATTCATGTTCTAGGTTTAAAGTAGCAACTAGAACAAGAATAACTCTAATGGATGAAATTTTAACAACAGGTGAGAAAATTTCAGTGAAGTCAATACCTTCTTTTTGGGCAAAACCTTTCACCACCAGCCTTGCTTTATACCTCTCCTTCTTTTCGTCACCTTCATGCTTAATCCTATAAACCCATTTTTTTTGTAGATCCTTTCTACCTTTTGGGAGGTTTACCAACTCCCATGTTTTATTTTCTAGCAAAGAATTCATTTCTTCTTCCATTTCTTTCTTCCATTCTTCACTGTGCTCAACCTTATAGGCTTCTTGAAAACAATTAAGCTCACCTTCATCAGTCAACAAAATATAGTTTGAAGGAGGATACCTTTGTGAAGGCTTATGAGGCCTAGAAGATCTACAAACCAACTGTGGTGGTGCATTATCAGGTTGAATCTCCTGTAAAGGTTCTTGCAAGATTCCTTCCTCTTGTTGTTCATCATTTTCCACTTGTTGTTCTTCATGCTCCTGAATTTGTTGTTCATTTTCTTGTAACGGTGGTATGTTTTCCTACTGCTCTTTAGAGCTGTTAATAACCTTCTTGACCTCCAACTCACCTACAGTCCTCTTGAACATTTCTTAATCATTAAATATAGCATCCCTACTTCTAACAATTTTATGTTTGACTAGATCCCATAGACGATAACCAAAATATTCATCTGCATATCCCAAAAAAATGCATTTCATAAATTTTTCATTTAGCTTAGTTCTATTTTCTTTGGGAATATGTACAAATGCTTCACATCCATAGATTTTCAAGTGACAATAATTCAAATTCTTACCAGTCCAAACTTCTTCAGGGATACTGCCATCCAAGGTTGTAGTTGGAGATCTATTTATGAGGTAGCAAGCGGTCCCGACTGCTTCAGCCCAAAAATTCTTCTCAAAACCAAAATTGGACAACATACTTCGCACCTTTTCCATAATGGTGCAATTCATCCTTTCTGTGACACCATTCTATTGAGGAGTACCAAGCACAGTCTTCTCATGCTTTATGCCAAACCTATTACAATATTCCTTAAATGCATTTGAGCAATATTCTCCACCATTATCTATTGTTAAACAGTTGAGAAATTTGTTAGTCTCTCTTTCAACAACAACATGAAATTTTTGAAATATTCCAAACACTTCACTTTTACTTTTCATAGGATATGCCCAAACCTTCCTGGATGCATCATCTATAAATGTTACAAAATATGATGCTCCTCCTAATGATTTGATGTTAACAGGCCCAAACACATCTAAGTGTACCAATTCTAACACATTTTCTTTCTGTCATGGCCATATCTAAGGAATGAAACCCTTCTTTGTCTACCATATATACAATGCTCACAAATATCAAGATTGTAGGATTTCAAACCTGGCAATAAATTTTTACCAACAAGGATTTTTAAGCCCTTCTCACTCATGTGACCCAAACGCTTATGCCACAGATCTGTTGAATTTCCTTCTTTTGTGACAGCAGCCAAATCTAATTTTTCTATCAGTGTATTCAATGTGTATAATGTTCTTGTCTTGGGTCCTTTGGCCACAACCAATGCTCCTTTTCTAATTTTCGAGCCTCCTTTTCCAAAGCTTGTGGAATATCCTTCATCATCTAGTCGTCCCATAGAGATTAAACTCATGGGCATTTCCGGTACATTCCTGACCTGTTTCAACAATATATCTTGTCCATCTTTCATCTTGATTTGGACATCTCCCACTCCAAAAATACTGCAAAAATGATTATTCCCCAAATGCACTCTACCATATTCACCAGGATTATATGAAACAAAACTATCTTTGCATGGGGTTACATGATGAGATGCCCCAGAGTCAAGGATCCAATCAAAGCTACTGCTATATGTATATACACATGCATCCTCTACTAGAACAGTAAACAACACATCACCATTTATGGCTACAATAGTAGTCTCACCTTCATTTGTGCTGGATGACATGTGATTTGTATTGGATGATCTCTGATCCTTTTTACCTTTCTTCTAGAATCAACATTCTTTCTTCATGTGACCAGGTGTGCCACAATGAAAGCAGATGATCCTGGCTCTCCTTGATTTTGATCGGCCTCTCGATCTTGATCGCCCTTTCCAGTCTCGATCCATTCTCGTACCATGATCAGTTAGAGCTAGAGCTTCTCCTCCCTGGTTTTCCAAAATTGACTTGCATCGCAGTTCCTCATTCATTAAAATACTGCTGACATCATCAAACTTCAGGGTCCCTTTAGTTGTTGAAGTTCTCATAACTACAATTAAATTTTCCCAGTTGTCTGGCATAGAACACATTAGCAAAATAACTCTAATTTCATCATCTAAAATGATTTTAACATAGGCAAGCTGATTAGTATTAATATTAAATGCATTCAAGTGCTCAGCCACTGAAGCAGCCTCCTTCATTTTGAGATTATAAATCTTCTTCATCAAGAACACTTTGTTTGATGCCATGTTCTTTTCATATAAATCATGGAGTTTCTTCCATAATCCTTCAGCCATCTTTTCTCTGGACACATTGAAATGCACATTCTTTGCTAGATATTGGCGAATTTTTTGCAATCGCCTTTCTATCTAGCTTATTCCATTCTTCATTTGTCATCGATGAGGGTTTCTTTGTTGTGCCCTCAATCGACAAATATTGATCTTTCAAAATCAGCATATCCTCCATCTGTGATTTCCATAGGGAAACATTAGCTCCACTCAACTTCTCCATGTCTATAACTACTGTCTCCATTTTCAATATATTGATGCCCAAAAACAAAAACTCCAATTAAAAATAAAAGTTTAATTATTACTCTTTAAAATTTAGTAATAATGGCCTTCCTCCTTTTAAAATACACTTTTCAAAATTCCTGCTCCTTTTTAAAATATACCTTTCAAAATTCCAACATATAATTATATAAATATAGAAAACATATATAATATTTTAACCTTTCCACATTTCACACATACATATGTTGGTTTGTATACGTGCAAGCTTGATTAAAAAAAAAAATCACGAACTCCAAGTAAAGCACTTACGCACTCCACATTTTAGGCTTCATGGCACATTTCACCATATGCCCATGACCTTTTTATTTCTTGCAACAACTGTCTTAATGTTCCTTAGCTAGTTCTTCAACTATTTCCTGAACAAATATTTTTCTTGGACTCTCTTCTTTGCACTGATTTCTGATTTCCTGGATAGATCCTTCAACAGCTCCAAAGGTAACAACTAACATTTTAATGAACACTGTCAGAGTAAGGCAATGGCACTAAGCGACTTGCACAATGGATATTCGAACTTGTCTTTGATACCACTTGTTGGAGTCACGATTGTCATTACACTAAAACCTGCACATATTAGTAAACAGACACATCGCTAGTGTTAATAACATGCCACATAACACACGAGGAGCTTTGAATTATCCTTCTACACTGCCATTAATGGGGAGCGCAACAATCTACCCCACCACCACCCCCCCCCCCCCCCCTCCACCAACATGAGCCAGGTGGTGTTTCGAACTCAAGAACTTTGGCTCCAATACTAGTTGATAGTGCAGAGCATACATCACACACAACAAATTTATACTCAGAGGCTTAGATGGCAATAGCAAAGAATAATTTCAGAGACAGACAAATGGAGAAACAACAAGATGGATAAAACAATCACTGGCGAACAGAAATCGCTTTGCATTACGTAATAGGCCTGGACCTTGGCTTGCATTCCTCGGCTAGAGAAATTACAAATTTATAGAGGCAAAAGAAGGATCTAGAATCTTGTATGTGATTCAAATGGAGATCTAGAAACTAGTGGTGGTGTAGAAGAATCTAGAATCTTGAAGATCTAGAAACTAATGGCGGTGTAGAAGGATCTACAATCCTACATGAATTTATCTTCACACTTAATAGGGATTAGTATGGTTTGGTTTATGCATTAATTTATGGCTTAGTTGAGATGAAAAAGTAGAATAAGTTATAGCTTAGTTGAGATGACCCAACAATATAAATAAAGTAATTTTTTTTACAATCAAAATCATTTTTTTTTTTTTTTGGTAATGGTATTTACAGGTTGCAAAAAGTAGATTAATTTTATAGTGTCTTGGGTAGATGGAAGAATAACCCAAGGTAACCTTTTTAATAGTCAAAATCAATTTTTTCATGGTAATGGTATTTACAGATTGCAGAAAGTAGATTAATTTTATAGTGTCTTGGGTAGATGGAAGAATAACCCATGCTCTTAACCACTCTAGATACCAATCCTACATTCTTAAATTTTAGGATTCAGATCTTTTGACCAATGTGGGTCTTTTGTCTCACAAACACTTGGGAGATAATATTTACATGATAAGTTTAGAGTTAGTTTGGGATTTGGTTGCAAGAATATCTCAACCCCATATTCATATTTGGAATCAGTTGGATCTCAATCCAACTATATATGTGTATCATATTTGTGTTTGGAAGTGTGAAACAAATATTTTTAAGTGCAATTTTGTTTTCTTACTTGGTATTAGAGCCCCTTTGGCCTTAAGGGAGGGCCCAGGGATATGCATGCATAATAGTTTTTTGTGGTGTCTTTATTTGTCCATATTTTGAGTGCTTGTTCCTGTTTTGACATTTTAGCTTGTTCAACCGAGATGCTCATTCTACAACCCAATGTGATGGTGATGTGTAGGTTTTTCCGTGTTCAACTTGGAGTTGACATGTGTACCTCTTAAAATAAAAATAAAGTATTCTCTAAATAGCCAAGAAAGGTTGGCTGAAAAAAGAATATGCTATGCATTTTTAATCAATTTTCCATATGAACTAACATATTTTCATGTAAAGTAATTAGAAGTAAAAAAAAAAAAAAAGTGAGTAAGATGTGTAAACCTTATACTTAAAAAAAAAATTAACACCTTAGTTAAATAAACTATTTGAATCAACAATAACCTTGATATGTCTACATATAAAAAAAAATGTATATAATAAAATATCCAGGTTATGAATAAAATATTTTAATATGAATTAATATTGACCTATACTTTAAAATATATTAATATCAAAAAAATAATTTTAATGTGCTCAATGCAAATGTTATTTAATATATCTATCTATCTATCTATCTATCTATCTATCTATTATCTATCTATATATATATAATATATATATATATATATATATATATATATATATATATATATATATATATATATATATATAATATATATATATAGATATATATATATATAAAATTATGTATATATCATATAAAATTATTGAAAAATGAGGTTTATGGTTAAACATTTGAACTGGTCTTAGTATTTTATAGTTTAATCATTTAAGTTATGTAATCTCTATAACATTCAAAAATACAATTTAAACAATGAAAAATTACACATTGATTTTTCCACTCTAAAATAAGAATTTGATCCCTCTTGGGCTCATGTTAGACATGTGCTTAATATGGATTTATGCTCATTGTACAACTTAGTGGCAATGTGTAAGTTTGTCCATGCTCAACTTGGAGTTGACATGTGTTCCTCCTAAAATAAAAATTAAATATTCTCTAACCAACCAAGAAAAGGTTGTACGTAGTTTGTCCATGCTCAACTTGGAGTTGGCATGTGTTCCTCCTAGAATAAAAATTAAATATTCTCTAACCAACCAAAAAGGGTCGGGTGAAAAAGAATATGCTATATAGTTTTAATAAGTTGTCCATGTGAACTAATATAATTTCATGTAAAGTAATTAGAAGTAGAAAAATCCATGTGAGTAAGATGTTTAAACCTTATATTTCTCAAAAATATTTTAAAAGGTGATTTAAATAAACCATATGAAGATTTATGTTAGATAATTTATGTCGATATCAACTTCATATAGTATATAATAAAATATTTTAATATGAATTAATATTGACCTATACTTAAAAATATATTAATCACAAAAAGTCATTTTAATGTGCTCAATGCACATGGGTTTTTTTTTTTTTTTTTTTTTTTTTTCCTTTTTTTTTTTTTTTTTTTTCTTTTTTTTTTAAGTTATGTATATATCATATAAACAAATTGAAAAAAATTACATTTTATGATTAGAACATTTGAAGTGGTCTCAGTATTTTATAGTCTCAGTATTTTATAGTTTAATCCTTTAAGTTACGTAATCTCTATAACATTCAAAAATACAATTTAAATGATGAAAAATTACGCATTGTCTTTTGCACTCTAAAATAAGTTTGCACATGAAGAAATTTGATCCCACTGGGTTCATGTTAGATATGTGCTTAAGATGGATCTATGTTGGTTCTATAGCCTAGTGTGAAGACAATGTGTGAGGCAATGTGTAAGTATGTCTACCACTCTTAAAATAAAAATAAAACACTCTAAATATAAAATAAATGTTGGTTATAATAATAATAATAATAAATATGTTATGAGCATTTAATTAGTTGTCCATATGGATTAATAGAATTTCATGTAAAGTAATTAGAAGTAAAAAAAAAAAAAATCAACTTTATCAACAGATACATCCAAAAGACTGATATTGCTACCAACACAACCTTAACCAATGTTACCTTGCCACCAAGAGAGCCATTTGTGATCTCGTAGGGATATCTTCTTTTCAAAAATTTAATGAGCCAAAGCCAATCCTCGTTTACATATTTAGAGGGTTTTAGGGAGAAACCTGAATACTTAAAACCTTCAAATAGAGGTTTAATTTTAACTCCAAAATGAGAAGCAATCTATTCAATTACCTCTAAATGTAAATCATCATAAATGATCTTTGACTTCTCTTTACTGATGATGAGACTAGATGCTTTGACAAATTTTGTAAATACTTGTAAAAAACAAACCTCCCATTCAGAAACTTTTCCTTCTCCTGAGTACATAATTTCTTCCATGAACATGAGGTGAGTGATAGAAGTGTTCCTTGAAACCCTGTAACTAGAAATTGTGTCATCCTCCTTCTAAACCTTAATGCCTCCTTTAAGAGTGTCAATGAGAAAGATAAAGAGGAGATGAGAAATAGAACATCCTTATCTTAGTCCCTTAATAATAATGAAAATCTCAATAGGTACTCCATTTATTAAAACAACTAAAGATGTTGATGATATACAATCCATTATCCATTTGACATGTCTATGAGGCAATCTAATTTTATGAAGGATCATTCTAAGTAAGCCCCAATCTGCCCTGTCATAAGCCTTAACGAGATCAATTTCCCAGAGACACACTTTTAGTTTTCTATATTTGGTTGTTTATGCACTCTTGGGTAATTGTCACCACATCTTGGATTTTTCTATCCAGTAGGAACCCAAATTGCTCTGACGAGATGTGCCAAGAGAAAATTGTCTTAACTCTATTTGCTAAGAGTTTGAAATCATTTTATAAATAGAGTTGCATAAACATATGGGATGATAATCAACAAAATTAAGAAAATTTGACTTTTTTGGAATGAGAGTAAGAAAAGTTGAGTTAATGGCTGTTGATATGTATTCGGAGTAGTGAGATTTTCTGCATTTAAAGAACATCTATGTTCCTGAGATTAAATCAGCCTAAAGAAACAAATTGATGAGAAAACCATCTAGCCTCATGCTCCACATGTTCACCATCTCCTTCAAACTTTTTAAGAGCTCTTCCTTCGATATTGGCTTATCCATTAGCTGAATGTCTTAGTCATTTACCATGGGGGGAAATATATTGGCCAACATCATTTTCTCTACAAAATTGTCTTCCTCCATTTCCTTGTATAGCTTCCTAAAATATAAGAATGCCTCCTTCATAATATCTTTCAGCAAAAAGATAATTATCCCTAATCCATGTTTGATTGCCCATATGGAGTTAATAATCTTTCTTATTGTTGGGTCTAAAATGCATATGCAAATTAGAGCTTAATTTAATGTCAACCTGGGAAGGTAAACTTAGAAGTGCTTATCTAAAATATATAGATCTAGGAAGATTCCTAATTTGTCCAAGATCTTAAAGTTCCCTTACAGGAACATATTCATTAATATCTCTTTCAATAACTAATCAAACCTAGATCTAACAATTGTTTGAGATCTATGATTCTCTTGCAAGAACATATTCTACAAGATCTCTTCCAAAATTAGATCATCTAATTAGAACTTAAAAGCTAAAATGAAGTAAACCTAGATCTAATTATTGTATGAGATCTTATGGTTCTTTTTACAAAAACACTTTCAAATAAGATCCTTCCAATATTAGAACATTTAATAAAACTTGAAAGCTGAAATCAAATAAAAACATAAAATAAATTATACCTAAAATAGACAAATGAGCATGCAAGTGAGGCCATGGGGGCCCTCCATAAATCCATAAGCACACCACTTCAATGGAGACTCAGATGTAGAAGCAAAATTGAAGTATGATCCTTTATTTCAAAATCTCCATTACAAACCAACTCTAAGATTACAACTCTAGGCTTCTAATATTACATACTCCAAAATTCTAAGATTACAAAAACTTCTAGATTACAAATGGAGGAGATTGTACTCCTATTTATACAATCGGATGAGTAACAAACTCATAATGATCATCCACTAATCTTTCTTTAGTTCCATAAATCTCTCAACCATCTAGACACATAACCCCTTTTTGTCCTTGATTTTCTCCATGAGGTTTATCTGTTCAAATTCGAATTTGATCATTCAAGGCCACAAAAAGGTGTCTTGGAAGCTTCCTTGGCACCTACACATGTCACAGAAACAACCCACTTTCCATATATAAAGTAAAATATATTATTTTCTAATATTTAATCAAGAATTTCTCTTAAAATGCTTAAAAATAAATAATATTTGGAAAATATAAATGAGACCCATTAATGGTGAATAATAGGGAAAATGAAGTGACGTGGTGGTGAATAATGGGTGATATAATGGAAGCATAGGTGAAAAATGTGTGGTAATGAGTGACATTTGTATGACATTTTGAAGTCCAAACACTTATTGTATCCACCCTATGAAAAAACTTGGCGTTCTTGTCTTTGCCTTTGATCCAAGGCAACATGCTCTTAAGATTCCATTCTTCTTCATCGAAATTAATAATTTTTCTTTTCTATTCCACTAGAACCAATACAAACATTTTGGTATGTTTTTTAAAATATTCATGGATTGAAGGCTCCATAAGAGATGCAATTTAACCTTCAATTTCTATAAGCTCCTTCCTTAGCTCTTCTTTTCGCTTGGAAATCCATGATCGACCCTCCTGTTTGAGCCTTTTCAATTTAAAATTGAGAGTCTCCATCATCTTGCTAATATTAGCCTTGATAACAGTGTCCCAAGAAACCCTAAACAAATCAATAATTTGGGTTCATTCAACTACATGTGGTTGAATTTGAAAGGCATGTGATTTAATTTATTTTCATTGCTCCATTCCAATAGTATGGCATGATGGTTTAATACATGAAAAAAGAAAGATGTGGACTGTAGATTATGCAATCTCTGAAACAAGTAAGCATGAACAAAGAACATGTCTATCATTTTCGCAATTGCTTCAACCCGTGCCCACCCATTTCTCCAGGTCATGCACACTGGGAAGTGGACAACATCTTGCAATAGCTTTCGATTAAAAATTTCTTCAAAGAAACTAGTTAGCGATTCCCTCCTTTCCTTTTGACCTTAACACTCCCCCGCCTCCAAAGTTAAATTCAAATCCCCTAAAACTATCAAGGAATGGATATCTATAATACCACTAGCATCAACCTTTTCCCATAATTCTTTACAATTATGATAGGGAGCTTATACATTCAAAATGTGGATATGATGACATCATAGAAAACACAACAAAGAGATGGTTTTTTCCCTCTAGGTTTCCACATCAAAACACCATGTCAAATGTATGATGTTCATGATATTGTTGTTTGAGTATATGTTTTGAAAGTTCATAGATTTACTACTTCATGAATGAATTCTTTCACATATGAAAGAACATAAGAAGGAACTGTAATGACAATAAGAAAAATAAAATAAGATTTTATTAAATTACTGATTCAACCCCACCCCCCCCCCCACCCCCACCCCCTGTTAGTAATTCCTTAATTCCAACAATTGGTATCAGAGCCAAGTTCCTTCAGTAACAGTT
This sequence comes from Pinus taeda, assembly GCA_000404065.3. Classification (NCBI taxonomy): domain Eukaryota; kingdom Viridiplantae; phylum Streptophyta; class Pinopsida; order Pinales; family Pinaceae; genus Pinus; species Pinus taeda. The sequence continues at coordinate 45,528 of APFE031233755.1, read as the reverse complement.
TGACCACTGGAAGCTAGATCGTTAAGGAATTATGAATAGGCAAGAGATTTAAGAAGTTTAGTCGAGTAGGGAACCAATGTTTGATGGAGCCAATTATTCCCTTTGGAAAGTAAGAATGGAGGCATATCTTATGTCCCTGGGGGTAGATGTTTGGACCTCGGTACTAGTAAATTACAATGACCCAAATATCCCCCCCACAGATGTAGATGGCAAGAAACTGTATCTAAGTAATGGTAAAGGCAAGCATGCCATTCTTGCTAGTCTCAGTCAATTAGAACTTGTGAAGATTATGCATTGTAAGTCTATGTATGAGATGTGGGAGAAGATTAACCAGTGTCATGAAGGAGATGACGAAGTGAAGCAAGCAAAACTTTAGACCTTCAGAATGAGCTTTAAAAGCTTAAAGATAACTGAGAATGAAATAATAGCTGAGTACTTCCTCAGAGTTGATGAAGTATTTAATATGATTAGAGGACTTGGTGAGTAAGTCAAGGAAGACTTGATCATTAAAAAGGTATTAAGATCTCTACCCATGAGATTTAATGCCAAAATCTCAGCTATAGAGGAAATGGTCAACCTAAAGGATCTCAAGATAGAACAGCTACATGGTACTCTCATAGCCTATGAGATGAGAGTAGGAATAGATAAATATTAACCAAAGGAATTTGCATTCAAAGTATCCAATAAGGGCAAGGAACACAGAGTTCATCAAGACTGCTCTAGGAGTGAATCTAATTAAGATCTGGCTCAACTAACAAGAAAACTAAAGCATGGCTTTGGTAAATATAAAGGGGAGTTTCCCTTTAAGTGTTTCGACTGTGGAAGGATTGTAAATTTCTCTTCCAAATTCCCTTACAAAGAGAGGGTTGAAAGATAAGAAGGTATGAAATTTAGAAATAAGTCTCACACATTTCAGAAGAAGAAATCATACAAGAAGAAGGGGTTCCATTCCAAAGATAATAGTTTGGATCTAGAATCATACTATGAAGACTCATCGAAAATTTAGTTAAATGAGTATCTCCTTATGACCCTCAAAACAAACTCCAAGAAACAAGGTCTTATGGACTCTAAAGAGGAAGAAGAGGAAAGAGTGGTAGATCTTTTGGGATAACTCACCAGTTCTCTTGATGAGTTGAATAAAGCAAGCAAGAAAACCAAGCAGCTAAAGGAACAGTTGCAGCATGCAGAAGAAAGAATGTATAACTCAGATAATCAGGAGTTTGCATATCCTAACGAAAAACTTGAAGAGGTTATCAAGGGCAAGGATAATCTAGCTCTTTTGGTGAAATGAGAACAAGGAAATCATGAGAAGCTAGAAGAGGAGAACAAGAAGCTGAAATAGGAGCTGCTCAAGTTGAAAAGGGAAATGCCCTCAAAATTCTGCAAAGATGATTTTTTGTCTTTAAAGGTTAAGCTGGAGGAAGCCAGACAAAAAGAAGGGGTACTTCAAGATATGATTCATGAATGGGAATAAAATTTATAGTATCTTGAAGCAGTGGTGGTCTCTCTAAGAGCAAACCTTGAAAAAGTAAAGACTAAGAAGGGTCTAAGTGAGACATTTATTGAGGGGACTAGAAGACTAAATCAAATTATGAGTTTTCAAAGGTCTTTAGGAATCAGAATTGGATTGGGGTACTCAAAGGAACAAGAATACGAGAAGAAGAAGATAAACTTCAGGTCCACAAGAGTTGAAGAACCACAGGGTCATAGGAGGAAACATCATGAAAGAGTTCATGAAGACAAAAGAGCAGTTGGACAAAGAGGAGACCATCAATGGAGGAGGAGTCAAATAGACAATAAACCAAGTTATTTCTCTGCTAAACCTCATATTTTTTTTGACAATAGGTGTGCCTACCTATTTTATGGTCAATTCTACAATTGTCATATACTTGGACACAAAGCTATTAATTGTAGAAGTTTCAAATTTGAAAGAGATGAAAATATCGGATTGTTAAGTCACAAGACTCCCTTACAAAGCAAAGTTAAATATTTTAAATCTATTAATTTTAGGCAAAAGGTTAGCGAATGTAGAAGCAAGTTTGAATACATGTATAAATCTCAAACTAATAGATAAACTCACATGCAAAAGGATAAAAGAAGCTGGAAACGAAAGACAAAAAAGAGCATGCCATGTGGACTTGCCTTATCAGCACATGATAAAGAAAACAAATGGTATGTAGATAGTGGTTATTCCAAACACATGACTAGAGACAAGAGCAAGTTTTTGTCACTAAAATAAAAAGATATAGGAGGAAATGTTACCTTTGGCAACAATGCTCCAACAAGAATCAAAGGAAAAGGAGTGGTCAGTGTTGATCATAAGACACTAACATACAATGTGTTGTATGTGGAAGGCCTCAAATACAATCTTCTAAGTGTTAGCCATATGTGTGACAATCTCTATGATGTGACCTTCCGATATTAAGATTGTGAGATCCAAAATATAAAAAATGGAAAAATAATGGGGAAGACAGTCCAGAATCATAATAACATTTATGTGTTCGATGACTCAAGGGTCATCTATTACTTGAGAAAACTAGTGAAGCACAACTATAGCATAAGAGGCTTGGACACATGAATTTTGATAGCTTGATAAGGATAAGAAAGATAGAAGTGGTAAAAGGATTAACCAAATTGTTAAGGCTTGATAACATCATCTGCAAGTCATGTCAGTTTGGCAAGTAGACTAGGACTCATTTCAAAATGAAAGAGTTCTCCTCATCCAGATCTCTGAAGCTTGTTCACACAGATATTTGTGGCCCCACAAGGAAAAAAACATCAAAATGAGAAAGGTACTTCTTGTTTTTCATTGATGATTACACGAGGGCTACTTTGATTCTCCTGCGAAAAGAAAAGTCGAAATCATTTGAGCACTTCATTTAGTTTAAGGCTCAAATAGAGAATGAGAAATATCTGAAGATTAAATGCTTGAGATCAAACAAAGGGAGAGAGTTTACCTCAAAATAATTTGAAGAATTCTATGAAGAGAAAGGTATTAGAAGGTAGCTCTTAGTGGCCAAAACTCCTCAGCAAGATGAATTTGTGGAGAGGAATAACCAAACGATCTAGGAAATGGATAGAGTGATGTTAGATGAAGTAAGAGTGGCTCACCACTCCTAGGGAGAAGCGGGTCAAACAAAATTATAATTCTCAAATAGAACTCATATCAGGCATATTAGTGACAAAATTCCATATGAGTTATGGAAGGGTATACATGCATTGGATAAACACCTCAAGGTGTTTGGGAGCAAGTGCTTAATTAAAATAAATGAAAAGAAGATTGGGAAGCTTGACTCATGCATTGATGAAGGAATACTGCTTGGATATTGTATTCAAAGCAAATGGTAAAAATGCTACAACAAGAGGAAAAGGAAGATAGAAAATTGCATTGACATAGTGGTTGATGAAGTAGGCTTACAACCTAAACCCTATGAAAGTATCTTGGACTTAGATGATGAAGGGAGTTCATATTTGAGGGACACAAATCTGAATGAAAATAATTCAGACAATAAAGGTGAGGAAGAAGGCATGTCTTCAAGGCTAAAAATGATTCCAGGTATGTGCAAAAGGAACATATTGAAAGTCACATTCTTTGAGATCAAAGAAACGGTGTCCAGACTAGAAGGAGATTTGTGGGAAGTACAAATCATACAAATTTGGCTCTATTATCACAAATAGAACCCAAAAACCTCTATCGAGCAAGTGAACATAAGTTCTGGGTGAAAGCCATGAATGACGAGATAGACCAAATTAAAAAGAATGACACATGGGAGCTTTTCTGAATACCAAAAGAGAAAATTTTTATTGGAACCAAGTGGGTTTTCAAGAATAAGCTGAATGAAAAAGGTCAAGTAATTTGAAACAAAGCTTGTTTGGTTTTCAAAGGGTATGCCCAAATAGAAGGGGTAGACTTTGAAGTCACATTTGCACCAATAGCCCATCTGGAAGCCATAAGCATCTTCCTTGCTCTTTCCATTCACAAGAACATCAAAATTTATTAGATGGATGTAAAGTCTTCCTTTCTCAATGGAGACTTAGAAGAGGAGGTTTACATTGAACAATCTAAAGATTTTTTGCTCTCCTCTGCTGAAGGGCTTGTATGCAAATTAAAGAAGGCTCTGTATGGTTTGAAGCAGGCCCCTAGAGCTTGATATGAAAGGTTGGATAAGTATCTCCAGCAACAAGGTTTTAAGAAAGGCTCAGTTGACAAAAATCTCTATGTAAAATATGAAGATGATCATCTACTAATAGTTGTTGTGTATTTTGATGACATCATATTTGGGAGAGATGTGGAGCAGTTGGGGCATTAGTTTGAAAGTTGTATGCAAACAGAGTTTTAAATTTCCATGGTTGGTGAGTTGTCATTCTTCTTAAGTCTAAAAAATACTCAGTCCCCGTGAGGAGTTTTTATATCTCAATCCAGATACCTCAAGGAGAATTTGAAGAAATTTGGAATGGTGGACTGTAAACCTATCAGAACACCCACGAATATTGGCTGTAAACTATGCAAAGAATATTCAATGCCACAGGTAAATCATACTGAACACAGATCGATGATAGGAAGCTTACTATATCTGACATCTTCAAGGTTGTCTATCATGCAAGAAGTGGGAATTGTGGCAATATTTCGGGCTTGTCCACAAGAAATTCATGTGGTGGTTGTTAAGAGTATTTTCAAATATCTTCAAGCTACAACAAAGTATGGGTTTTTGTAACGTAGTTGTAAAAACTTCAATCTGAAGACCTACATAGATGCAAATTGGGTTGCACTCTAGATGTCAAGAAGCATACTTCTAGTGTCACTTTCTTTTTCGGTGACTTCTTGGTATCGTGGGTTAGCAAGAAGCAGGGCTCCATCTCTCTATTGATTGTTGAAGAAAAATATATTGTTGTTGTGACTTGTTGTAAATATGTCTTATGGATGAAGAAAAACTTAAAGGATATACAAGTAGAGTTGGCTAATCTCATTCCAATAATGTTTGACAACACTAGTGAAATTAGCATCTCAAAAAATCTAGTCATCCATTCAAAATCCAAGCACATTCCCATCAAGTATAATTTCTTGAGGGAACAAGATTCAACGAATACTCTTAAACTTGTATAACTTCCCATTAAAGAGGAATTGATAGATATATTTACCAAACCACTTGTAAGAGAACCATTTGAGTATCTCAAGCATAAAATAGGAGTTTTGAATCCTCCCTCCAAATGACTTCACTTTGGTAGGAGGTCACAACTACTTAGCAAGAGGAACTCATGGTATAGTAGGTTGCATTGGTTCAGGAGGAGTGCAAGTGAAGTTTTCTTTGCCACTGATGTCAAAGGGGGAGAAATTTGGCATCAACATAGACCATGCCAAGCTGAGGAGGAGTCTGTAGTGTTTCCATCAGTGCTAAAGCCGGAGATTGTTGGACATTTGATGGCATGAAGGTGGATGGTTGTGTAAGTGTTGGCATTGATATAAAACAAGGCTCAACCTGATGATGGGGCTTCATGCCTTTGTGGTTGTGATTCCATCTAGGTAGAGACTTTGGAGCCATCATTTAAGGCAAAATATGGGGTTAATGGCTAATAAAACTCCTTTCATTGGAAAGTGATCTGGAAGAGCTTTCCAATGGTATGAAAAATTCCAGGAATGGACTTGTGGTTCGAGAGAAATGGCCTCCTGAATTTCAGAATGATTTAGGACTTGTGCAGTGAGGAATATAAAAGATTGGAGGTCTTCTTGTATTGAAGGTATTGATGAATCACAATCAATAATTGGAGGATCATTGGTGCAATGTAATAATGTAAGTATTTCATCGATTACTGACTTTTGATATTGGTAGTTGGAGGTCTTGGGATATTGGAGATTGGATGGCATTCCATAACGGTGATTTCATGTCAGTGATCCAGGAAAATCAGCAATATAAATTAGAGGTCCCACATATTAGAACTCCTACAAATCATATATTTGAGCCTATAATGTTAAATCGTTGAGATTTGAGCCTCTAGTGTTAAATCGTTGGGACAACCAAAAAGGAAAATACAAAGGAATTAATTGCAAAACAAAGGTTGGCGGGCCTCTTTCTCTCTACTCCAGGATGTCACATGGATGCATCTGATTGGGTCCAATAAGGATAGAAGGTGGCATTGGAGGAGCTCCAATGAGGATAAGTGGTAGGATCTGATTGGTTCTAATAAGGGACATGTGGCAGCTTGCATCAACATGACGTTATGGTACGAGGGACACATGGCAGGTTGTTTTGGTGTTTATGGATGACCTAATGGGCCATATCTAAATGACACATGTCATTGGTCAAAAGATGCCATGTGGCATGAGATGGAGTCACTTCGACAATCAATGATCAGAGGTTTACAATGGTTGGCTCATGTGCCACAGGTTGGGTGTGGAGCTTGATTATCTTATTTATTCAGAGGTATTCCCACATTGGACCCCATTTCTTAATGTGGCAGCGATGTTTCCCATTTATGTGTGCCACCAATGGGGTCTAGGGGGGGCGACGACAGAAATATGACAGTAGAAATTAGTTTAATTTATTTTTTTTTTTCCCTAGAAGACAACCCCTCGCTATATATGAGGGAATTGTATTGCATCTACGTAGATTTGTATTCTGAGTGACAAAGGGAGAGGAGATTGTGTAAGAGTGAAGAGGGGATTACAATGCATCTATTGTAGGTTGTAATCTCCTCATTTTGCTGGATAATGTAAAAGGAAGGATTGGTTGTTCTCCATGGACATAGCCCAAATTGGGTGAACCATGTATATCTGTGTCTCTCTTGTTTTATTTGTTTTCTATGTTTATATTTTTGCAATATATTTTGTGTTCCATTGTTATGTAATATATAATTTTTTGATACCACAATGAAATTACGTCGAGATGCGGGATAGCAGGTGGTCAAGAAGGATTAAGGGAACCAAGGGCTAGGGATGAACAATGGGGCTAATCGGCAATTGACAGTGTGGGATTTGTGATGGACAACACATTGTCACAAAGTGGAAATCACCGATAAGGGGCTCTAAAGTTGTAAGCCCATGGTCTAGAGGAAAGACAAGAAACCAAGCACATGATACTTTATAAAGGGAAAAATGCTCTCGGACAAAAGTCTATAGGCCTTAGTGCCTTGAGGATGAGCCCTTAATCATAGCCCTTGGTCCTATGGAGAAAAATGTGAAAAAATGGCTTATACATAAGGAGCTAAGGATATTGGAGTTCATTGTTTTGTATGGATTTTATGTGTAAAAGCGCCAATTTGAAAAAAAATCCTTGATAGTGTTCTAAAGTGTAAATATTTTGAGAGAACACTAGTATAGAGGTGTTTTAAAAATGTATGAATCGACAGTTCTAGTCTTGAATGTAGAATAGAGACTCCATGATGATGTAAAATTAGATCTCTGTGAACCATAAAGAAGCATGGGGAGTCTCTGTGAAATATGTAAGGGGGACTGAGAGTTAATACACAGCATGGATATTTAGTTGTATAATAGAGAAGTGATCATTTCCCATCCTTATGAGTTTAATGCAACGAATGAACTGGATTTAGCATAAATAAGTAGAAGTATGGGGTTCCATGCTTGGGGTACATGCATAGATAGAATTGATGATGTCAATGACTACATCAAGCCAAGAGCATCACAGGAACAAAACGGTGAACCTCCATTGATCTAATGATGTGTGGGAGCATACTTGCGAGAGTGTAGAGAAGTGAGTCATGTATTGGAGCATAGTGTTGCAAGGGTAGTGTTGTGGTGAAACAAAGGAGAGCCCTAAGCAGAGAAAGCAGAGAAGTGAGTTGTGGATTGGAGAAAAGTGGTGCAAGGGTAGTATTGTGATGAAATAGTGGAGAGCCCTAAGAAAAGAGAGAAGAGCACAAAGCAAGTGTTGTTGTGGGAAGCAATAGGAAGACTACCACAAGTGTTCAAAAAGTAAAGTGCAGAATTTGGATCTACACACATCGATTAAGTTGGTATTTTAACTGTAATTTTGTATGCCTTTGTTTTTAGTATGAAAATTGTATGAAATAGTAAAACAGTGGCAATTATAGGTTGGTTCCTTCACACTTAAGAGGTTGGTGCCTCTAGGCAAGTTGGTGCTTCCCAAACAAAAGAGGTTGGTGCCTCTAGGCAACTTGGTGCTTGCTAAACAAAAGAGGTTGGTGCCTCTTGGAAGTTGGTGCTTTCTAAACAAAAGGGGTTGGTGCCTCCAATGAGTGGGTTCTTACAAACAAATAGATGTAATTAAGTTGGTGCTTAAATTACATCATAAAACAAACAACAAATTTGTGGGATTTTCCCTATGGGTTTCCACGTGAAAACACTGTGTCAAATGTATGTTGTTCATGAGATTGGTGTTTGGTATGTTCTGAAAGTTTATAGATTTACTGCTTCATGAATGAATTCTTTCACATATGAAAGAACATAATAAGTAACGATAAGCACAGTAAGAAAAGAAAATAAGAGTTTCATAAATTACTGATTCACCCCCTCACTCTCTTAGAAATTCCTTAATTCCAACAACTTCACGTTTTCAAAATTCGCCACTGAGTACATCTACAAGTTGGATAGAAAATCGAGGAAAAAATCATCGTCTCCAATATTCTCTAATATGGTGAAAGGAACATATCAGATTGGTCTCAACTTCTTTCCTTCCGATTTCATTCTGTCTTTGTTCATGTGGAGCCACACCCTATCTCTAACCTAAAATTGTTGATCAACCTAGTGCTTGTCATGTCGACCTTGTATTGAGATTGAATTTTCTCCAATCTCTCCTCCACTTCTTGGTGAATCATCTAAATCTACTGGATGAACTTTTATGCCTTATCCCTATCATTTTTTTCACTTGAATCTTCATCTCTCCTAAACATCATGTCTAAGGGATTCTTTGGAAAATATCCAAAGCATGTCTTGAATGGTGAGATCTGAGTGGATGAATGCACAACCATGTTGTATGTACATTGTACACAACGAAGTTTCTCATCCCACAATTTGGGATTCTTGCCACAATAACTCCAAAGTAAATGTATCATTGTGTGGTTTACAACCTTTTTTCCCATTGGTCTATGGATGGAATGCTGTACTCCTCTTCAAATTGGTGTCCATCATTATCCACAAACTCATCTAGAAATCTCCAACCAAATGAGAGTCTTGATCACACACAATGGATGTGGGCAACCAAAAGTGGACCCATACAAATTGGAAAAAGAGATGAGTAGTATGCTCTACAGTGATCTGCTTTTTACAAGGCATTAAGACACACTTTTTACTAAATCTATCCACAATGACATAAAAATGGTCATGACCTCTCCAAGAAAAAGGAAAACCACCAACAAAATCCATTGACACACTTTCTTGTGAACTACTAGAAACACTAAGTGGTGTGTAGAGCCTCAATTTTCTATTAATGGGCTTGCAAACTGAACAGAGTACACATCACTTTACATATCCTATTACTATGGTTTTCATGTGAGGGCAATAATAGAACCTATGTAAATGACACAAAGCTTTCCCTACACTAAATTAACCTGACACAATAGAGGTATATGCCTCTCTGATTACATGCATTCTTTCATTATGTTGTAGCCGCTATATCCACCCTCCAAAAATTTTCTTATGCTTCAGTTTCAGAGCCTTCCCTTCATTCCACAGGAGCTTATATTTTATTGTGATCAAGTTTTCATGTTTTGATCAAGACTTATCTTTCCATTTTGTGCTTGTGTTTTCTTGTTCTGTTACTAATCTGATCTTTTGAGTCAAAAGCTACCCTCTTGACTTGACCTTGTAATAGTTTTGGGCTTGCCTTCAGAAACTGCGCAATCATGCAAGGCAAACTAGCCTTAATGATGGAAATTGTGCAATAAAGAATGGGAGCTCAGCCTTGAGCTTCAGAACTATGTAGTCCTCGATGGAAGCCTAGCACTAATCTTAGTAACTGTGCAATCCATTCCTTGAGCTCAGAAATTGTGCAATGCACTGAGCCGAGAAGTTTGCCAATCTATGAAATTGTGCAATCTTCCTTGGAAGTGTGCATGGAAAGTTTCCCAAAAAAAAAGTAGAAAAGAAACAAAAAAGAAAAAATAATCTCTAGAAAATAGGGATTTCATCATTAGTTTCGAGAAGGTGGTGTTGTCCTCTGAGATAATTCTAGGTTAGCTAATTATGTGAGAACATCTAAAATATTTTGTTGTTTTTAAGTTATGGATGCCCAATGTTTTAAGCTTATGTAAATAGGTATTGCATGATAAATTACCTTGATACAATGAAATGGTTGATTATTTACATCTAAATAGTGATTTAGATTTTAAAAATATTTGGAAGGAAGAATTCTAAGAAGCTATGAGTTTTAAGTATTAAAACAAAATATTTAAAATTATCATAAGAAAAGATGCCAGTAAGCTATGTTCACTGCCCAAGAAAATGCATTTAAGTTTATGAAGAAGTGACCATTAATTAACGTAGAGGAGTTAATGTAGACAGATCATCTCATAAACTAATCTCTGTAATGTATAATAACTTCACAGGGCATTTAAGATGGATTGATATTCAGTTATATCTTACCCATATTTCTTCAATAAAAGTAAATACATGTAGAAACAAGAAAATGAAATGAATAACTTAAGAAGAACTCACAAAGATAACAAGTTGTTTGAAGCAAATCCAAAATCCTTTCATTGATATCAGACAAATTCATATACATGTAATTATGCTCAAGGAAACTTATCCCAATGTTTCAACCCTTTACAATTCGATTTCGGGAATATTTATAGAAAAGTGTCCCAAAATATCTAGACTTAAATATCTAAAATTGGGTTTTGAAAAAATTAGTGCAAAAACATAGGGAAATCAAACTGTTGAATTTGTTGTCACTGCTATTGAGGATTTATAGTGATGATGTGTGCTAACTAACCTGCTACTCTATTTCTGATAACTGTTGACTCATTTACTCCAGTAACTTACATAGTTCTTCTCACCTTTCTTCATCTGGAATTTTATATCTGACCAATTCTGTGAATATTTCATCTACCTCAGTGTATTTTTGGAAAGTTGGTTTAACCAAAAATAAATGATTTATCTCATGCTTGATCAATAAATCATAACTAAGGCCTTCCATTAAATCTTTACCTCTGATTGTATCTTTGATATTTGAAAATATGGATTTATCCATGAAAAATGAATATAATTTCCTTTGATAGTGTTCTAGATTAATCAATGTATCTCCAATTCCCTTTAATCCAGGGAATCCTTTTTGATGTAACGAAGACACATTTCTGTGAAACCTTTAGATACTAGATTCGAGGTTATGGCACTTGTTTTCCAGTTGCAGCATCAAAATTTTCTCAGTGAGAATCCTTCTCACTTCCAAAATAGTCTTTGGTTTATCCTCTATGTTATATTCTTCCAATTCATCTTTTGTTTTGGAATTCAAAACCCTTATCAGTGTATTTCCTTTTCATGGTTTTAAACCCAATTCCTTTTTCAAATATGGTATTACTTCTTTGTCTATCTGAACTAGTTCATCTTTCTCAAGTGTTATCTTAATGGAAGGCCATATATCAGTGATGGCCTCATTTATTTCCATCTAGATACTCTCCTTAGCTTGTGTAATGGTGCCAACTATGACAAATTGGTTTTCTAAGAATCCAATTCTCTCTGTCAGCCTATGTGTCTTCTACAACTCAATTAAATATATATTATCAATCTTTAGTTTTTTTCTCTTGTAAATTATTAAGCTATGTTCTTAACTTCTAAACCTCATACCCCTTAATTGATAAATCTTCCATTGCTTTTGCAAGGTCTATTGTTGAATCAATTGATTGATTTTCCACTGCTGAAATGGTTTTTGATGTAGATGTTGTCGTTGTAGTTGTAATGGGGATTGTTGTCACTGGAATTGTTGAAAGAGAAACATTTTTCTCTCATATTTCCTATCATTATTTTTCCTTTAAAAACTTTTCAATCTCAGTTTCCATTTTTTCTATCTTTGGATTCTGTTCAATTATGATTTTGAACATGTTCTCCTTATCCTTTTATAGTTGTCCTATTTCTTTAGTTTGTGCATCTTCTATAGAAGGAAGCTTAAGTTGTTTTATCAAAGCAGTTATGTTTGCATTCCTCCTGCTGATTACCTCTTCTGCTGCATTGACATTGGTGGGATTATATCCCACCTTTACCACTAAATCCTCTAAATATTTGATCCTTGTATATTTAGCTAAGAAAGATATTTTTTCTATCTTCAACTGAGATTGAATATTTTCTAATGATGCTTCAAGCTTAGATATGGTCATAGTTGAACTTGTGAGAGAAGAATATATCATCTTTCCAGATTGTTCAACTAAATCAATATGGTCAATAGGATGATTTAAATTTGCATTAAAAGAAAACATTGATTTAGTGTAATCATTTGCAATTTTAGGATGAGTGATTTTGGGTTCCAGGAAGGCTATTTGCATCTTTCCCTTATTAGTGTTGAAGGTAGAAAGTAGCATGTGTTGTGAAGTTGATGTTTCTTTCTAGAACTATAAATAAGTGGAAGCTTTAAAATATTCATTCCTCTACTTAATTTCCTTGTAAACTTTAAATATGTTATGTTCTTTCTGAGTTAGCTGCAATTCTCCTGTCTGAGATGATGATATATCTGGACTCACTAAAGACATAGGATATCCTCCAGCCATTCCTTCTATCCTAGGAGATGATGGCACAAATGGACCTCTCATGATAATTGGGTGTTGTTGTGTAGTATCTTCTTGTTGTTTTTCTGTTATGAAACCATCTCAAGAAAAGATAGAAAAGATAGATCAATGCCTTAGAATTCAACCTCTTCGAGGGGGCAACCTCCTTTACATTACATAAATGAACAATTCTTGGATGATACAAATGAGAAGACCTCCTTTCTATATATAGGAGTCTAAGGGGTCATAACATAATCACAGCCTACATAACAATAATAATGTAAGGGCATAATAATAACAATAGTGGGCTTCTATGGGGCACAATAGTAACAATATAGGCACAACAGGGGCACAACAATATTAATAAGGGGTACAACTACAATAGTAATGGGGTAACCACTAGTATTATGGGGACCCAAAATTCCCCTCTCCTTCAAAAAAAGTATTTTCCTCAACGCTTGAGTAGTTCTGGATGCTTCTGTATAAAATTCTCATCCTCCCATGTGGAATCTTCAGTAGATAAGTTCTTCCAATTGATAAGATACTCTGAGATTGATCGATTTCGTAGCTGTCGAGTTCTTGTTTCTGTGACCACTTCTGGTTCGAATATAATTTTTCCTTCCTTGTCAAGTTCTGGCAATATTGTTTGAACTAGTAGCTTATCGCCTATAACCTTCTTTAAACATGAAACATGGAAAACTCGGTGCAATTGAGAAGCTGCAGGAAGCTCTAATTTGTATGCTATAGTACCAATCTTTTGCAACACCTTGTACGGACCATAATACTTTGGTGATAATTTATTATCCTTCTTAGCTTGCTTGAGGAACATTTGCTTATATGGTTGTAGTCGTAGGAATACCCAGTCACCTACATCAAAACTTCTTTCACTGCGATGTTGATCTGCCTGTTGTTTCATTCTATTTTGTGCCAACACGAGGTTATCCTTTAAGAGTTGAGGACTTGTTGTTGATGTTTGATGTGATGTTCCACTGCCTGAACCTTAGAATTTTCTCTTAAATATGATGTGATGGATGGTGGTTGATACCCATAAAGTGCCATAAATGGGGTCATTTTGTTGTTGTATGGAAGGAAGTGTTATACCACCATTCAGCCAGAGGCAACCATTTGACCCATTGTGTCTGTTTATCAGATACAAAGCAACGAAGATATCCTTCCAAACATTTGTTTACTATCTCAGTTTTCCCATCAGATTGAGGATGATAAGATGAGCTATGAGCTAACTGAGTACCAAGACAAGAAAATAATTTTGTCCAAAAATTTCCAGTGAAAATGGGATCTCTGTCACTTACAATAATCTTTGGGTTTCCATGTAGCTTTTGAATTGTTTCCATAAATGCAGTAGAAACTGTACTGGCTTTAAATGGATGTGAATGCACAAAAGTGTGCATACTTGGTAAGTCTGTCATCTACCACATGATGACACTCTTTCCCTTAGACTTGGGTGAACCTGTGATAAAATCCATTGAAACCTCCTCCCAACGTTGGCTTGGAATGGATAAAGGTTGTAATAGACCCGTGTCTTAATTGTTTCAACTTTATTTTGTTGGAAACAAACATTCTGCCACAAACTTTTGAATATCTGATTTAAGGCCCTCCCAAAAAAATTCCTTCTTAACCCTGTGGTAAGTTTTTAAAAATCCCGAGTGCCCTCCAAAGGGAGAAGTGTGCAATTCCATAAGAACCTTTTGTTTTAGCTAGGAATTCTTACAGAGGTATAAGCGATCTTTGTATCATAACGAATCATTTTTCCAGCTAAATGTATCCGACGTATTGGAATCTTGTTGTAGCTTTCGAATAAGTGCCCACAGTTCTTCGTCATTCTTCCATTCCTCCCTTGCTTCATTTATCCAATCTGGTTGGATAATAGAAATGGCACACAACAATGCTTCCACATCCTCATCCTTTCTTGAGAGTGCATCTGCCACCACATTTTGCTTCCCTTTTTTGTAGATGATTTCAAAGTCATAACCCAACATCTTTGTGACCCACTTTTGTTGCTCTTCAGAGGATAATCTTTGTTCTAAAAAGTATTTAAGGCTATCATGATCTGTTTTTACCTTGAAGTGTCTTCCCATTAGGTAGGGTCGCCATTTCTTAAGTGCATGGAGTATTGCCAACATTTCCTTCTCATAAATAGCTTTGTGTAAAAACTTTCCCTTGATTGGACGACTTTCAAAAGCAATGGGTCTTTCATCTTGCATTAAAACAGACACCAATTCCATTTCTGAAGCATCACATTCCACAATAAAGGTTTTTGTGAAGTTCGGTGTAGCTGAGACCGGTGCTTGGCACATTGCCTCTTTAAGATGTTCGAAGGACTTTGTTGCTTCTAGAGTCCATGAAAATGCATCTTTCTTCAATAGTGTTGTTAGAGGTGCTGATATTCTCCCATAATTCTTAACAAACTTGCGATAATACCCTGTCAACCCGAGAAACTCCTCGCAGATGCTTTATGGATGTGGGGATTTTCCATTCCTTAATGGCTTTAATTTTGCTAGGGTCTACCTTAACTCCTTCATGAGATACAATATGACCCAGATATTCCACCTCTTGTACTCCAAAGAAACATTTGGATCTTTTTGCATATAATTGTTTCTCCTCCAATAGTTGTAGCACCCTGTCAACATGTTCAACATGATCCTTCCAAGACTTGCTGTAGATTAGTATATCATCAAAAAATACTAACACAAATTTTCTAAGGAAGGGTTTGAAAATGGAATTCATCAAACCTTGAAATGTAGAAGGTGCATTGGTAAGGCCAAAAGGCATGACCAAAAATTCATAATGACCCTCATGAGTTCTAAATGTTGTTTTCGGAATGTCTTCAGTCTTCATTCTGATTTGATGATATCCTGAACGAAGATCCAACTTGGTGAAGTAAATTGATCCATGCAATTCATCCAATAATTCATCAATGACAGGAATGGGAAACTTATCTTTAATAGTGAGCTTGTTGAGCTCCCTATAATCCGGACACATGCGCCATGATCCATCCTTCTTGTGCACCAATACTACTGGAGCAGAGAAAGAACTTTGACTAGGTTGAATTATACCAGCCTCTAGCATTCTGCAACCATACGTTCAATTTCACTCTTTTGGGCACATGGATATCTGTACAGCTTGATGTTTGGAGGAACACTTCTTGGAATCAAATGAATAACATGATCATGATCACGAATAGGTGGGAGGCATTTGGGAGTCTCAAATACCTTGGAATGATTGTCCAAGACTTTTTGGAGATCTAGAGAAATATATGATTTCGATGTGGGAACCTCTAGCGAACATCACTGTGCAATTACACCTTGTTGTTCCTTATTTTGAAGCTTTGTCATACTGTTAGAGCTGATTATCTTTCTTAGTTTCCCTACAATACCCCTTAATTCAACTTCCTTTCCTTTCACACAAAGTTTCATGAAAAGTTCTTGAAAATTAAAAGCTATTGTACCCAAGGATTGTAGCCATTGGACTCCTAGTATAAAATCATCACCACCCATTGGAATGGAAAGCATTAGGCTATTCAATACATATTCTCCCATGGATAGATTGATATTATGGCACTTTCCAGAGCAATTTATGGTTCCTCCACTTGCAA
>APFE031233755.1:2213-18191 GCA_000404065.3 Pinus taeda | reverse complement strand
AACTTAAATAAAAGATAAAGAGACTTTAGAATTATAAGTGACTCATTTTTTATAATGGGTGAGAACACTTTTACATAACGTAACTTTAAAACATAAGTTACATGTGCGTTTTGAAAAAGTAACTCAATAAAAAGAAAGACTTGAGCCAAGATCTCTATTCTCATAAAGTAACTTTAGACCAAGTGAGCTAGTTTAAAAGGTTAGTAATTTATGGAAAAGAGGAAGGTTTTTTTTCTCACTAAAGATTTGCGGTGCGTGCTTACCTGAAAAAAATCTTTTTTCCTACAAAACAAAAAACTACATAACCCAACATGGGCATGCAAAAAAACCAAACCTTATGGCTTGAAGTCAGCTTTCGCCGGACACTAAATATTTTCCTCAATGTTTCTGATTTTTCAAGATCACACCAAAGCGTAGTGGAAAAGAGAATATGCATGAGAAAAATGCTTCGTTTTTGTTTCTGCTTTTCCCAAATCACAAGAGAGATGAATAAAAAGAGAGATGAATAACTAAAACTAAAAATAAAGATTGTATACCTCTAGATCTTAAAAATGACGTAGCTAGGGCTACCAGAAACCTTTTCGCATCAAACGAAATGCGTTCCTCACTAGAACATATGCTCCTAACAGAATAGAACATTCCTCTCAGCCTGAAAGTAGTCAAAAATAGTAGATATAGGAAATGAGAGTTAGACGCAGTTGTATTGGCTACCGATTTGGATTATGAATGGATGCAGCCCTCAAATAACTCTGATACCATGTAGGAATTTATAGGGTAAGTTGCTCATATAGAACACCAAAGGACACCACTCACAAGTAGATCATAGATAAATACACCAGTATTCTTGATGTGGTTAAAACCCTCAAAGAGGGAAATAGTCCATGGCCTGAGCCAACATGGCCACTTCAGACAATTTATTGATAAAAGAAAGAAAATTTACATAAGCTTCTCTCATGAACGGTCACCTTATAGATGACCCTCCACGCTCTTTAAATAGAGATCATGGACTAATCAGGTGTTAAGCCACAGATCAAACGTCAGTAATACCGAGGAGAGAATGAACCGTCGGGTCACTTCATGTCTAGAACATATTGTGAATGTCGGATTGTAAGTTACAAAAGTACATAGTGAAGAAACACATTTTACCTAACTCTATACTAGATCAAGTTATACTTAACTATTTCCTATGTGTCAGAATATCCTAACATTAATTTAATATTATTAATTTCTATAATAAGAATATTATATATATCTATATCTATAGTAGACCATAATTAGTAGAGGAAACCTATCTCCCTTAAATAGGAGGATGGCTAATACTAGTGTTTCAAAAATGGATTTTTTGATTTGGGTAAAAATAAAACTTTCTTTAACTGTCCACTTGAGTTCATGGTATTTTCTTCGCATATCAGTAATATCCTTAACTATTTTAGCATAGTTTGGTATAAATCTCCTTTAAAGTTTATTTTCCCAAGAAAATCTTGGAATTCCCTTTTATTCCTTGGTAGTGAAAGTCCTTTGATAGTTGAGGCTCTCTTTGGGTCAATGACCACTCCTTCCTTTAAAATAATATGGCCAAGAAATTTTCCTTCTTTTATTGCAAACAATGACTTCTTTGGATTTAGTAATATTCCAAACTTCTTGCACCTATCAAAAACCTTCCTTAAGTGATTTAAATGTTCTTGATCAGAACTTGAAAATACAATTAGATAATCTAGATAAATGACAACAAATTTATTAATCTTACCAACAAATGCTAAATTCATAGCTCTTTGGAAACTAGCTCTAGCATTTGTTAGTCCAAAATGCATCCTTGCATACATGAATGTACCCCAAGGAGTCATGAATGTT
Organism: Pinus taeda; assembly: GCA_000404065.3. Taxonomy (NCBI): domain Eukaryota; kingdom Viridiplantae; phylum Streptophyta; class Pinopsida; order Pinales; family Pinaceae; genus Pinus; species Pinus taeda. The sequence goes on along the minus strand of APFE031233755.1, from coordinate 16,340 downwards.
GTCTTCTTTCTATATTCTGGGCTCACCATGATCTGATTGTATCAAGAAAAACCATCTAACATAGAAATTCTATTAGAACCTGAAACAGTTTGAAGTAAATGATCCATATTGGGTAATGGATGATTTTCCTTTAAGGATGATTTGTTTAAGTTCTTGAAATCCACACACAATCTGATTTCACCATTTTATTTCCAACCTGAACCAAATTTTCTATCCAATTAGAATATCTTAAGGGAACTATGATTTTGGAATCAAGTAGTTTTTTAAGTTCTTTTTCAATTATGGGGAGCAAGACTAGATTTATTCTCCTTAACTTTTGTTTAAAAGGTTTGCCTTCTGGTTTCAAAGGAATTTTATGCTCAATGAGTGTTGTATCATATGTTTTTAGCTCATCATAAGACCAAGAGAAAACATCTATGTAATTTGTAAGGAGAGATAGATATTTATCTTTTGTTTCCTTTGGTAATAATGCAGAGATTTTAATATTTCTAGTTTCTTGTTGAGTTCCAATATTGCATTCTTCTATATCTTCTTCAAGTGAGTATGATAATGGGCTTTTAGGAACATCATTGTGATCATGTTATCACTCAGAATTTTTCCTAGAAGTTATCACAGGAAGGAATAGTCTGAGGTAACCACAAACCTAATCTTTTAGACTCAGGTTCTAGCCAACCTAAGTCTAGAGAGGGCTCTCTCTTTATAATTTAACTTTGTTTTGGGTAGGAGTTCAAGCTAGTTCTTAGTGCTCATGATGTTTTGGTTTTGATTGGGTGGTAGACTTAAGAAAACAAATGGGCAGAACAAGTATTCAGGCCATTAGGCTATGGAGTCAATCAAAGATTGGATTAACTGGATATGATAAATTACTAAAGGAGGAGTTCACAGGGCATACTAGTACAGAAAAAAGAGAATCTGTAGGTTCAAATGGATGAGGTAGTCCTAACCAAGGTAAAAGGGCAATGAAGAATCCTTAAACCTGGATCAAGATGAAGAAAATAGGGAGATCAGTAGCAAAGGGCAACTAAGAATCCTTTACTATGGACCTAAGGGGGGAACTACTAAAGTAAGGGAGCAATTAAGAATTCCGAGACCAAGTAGCAGAAAACAATGAGAAAGTAAAAAGTCAACACAGAGAGCATTAAAGCTAGTTCTAAGATATCATTCCTTGTTTATTATTCAGATTTCATAGAGAAAACATGTGAATATTTATAACATGATGAGAAAACAATAATTAAACATGAAGAGATAATACTCATTTGGTTCCAACTATGCACAAGAATCCAGAGAAATGTCTTTATCTTTATATCATGATCCAACAAAAATTAGTCCAGTCTTGAATACAATAGCTCCTTAGCTCGATATAAAATGTCTACAGAAATGTATTTTAATCCACCCTAATTACTTCAAAATATGAAGTTTTTATATGAAAATGTTACAAAATATCTCATAGACATGTGAGAATTATTCTAGGAAACTAAAAAAATATCTTCAGCATGAAGATAGAGATAGATGGAGAACTGCCTTCTTGTTTCCCCTCTTATTGTGAATGTGCTAGCTGGTATAATTCAAATTTGGCTCTTTTAGTTGTTTTATGTATGTCTGCTAGAATTACTTCAAGTCTTCAACCTACTAATACTCTTTACCTGCTACACTTTGTGATCTGATATTCACCCTATGAGTGACATCAGTTGAAGATTTATTAAACAAAGGTATTACAGACTCATGTGTTGGTGTGTGGACTGTGTTATTTAAGCAACAGATTGATTAGATTGCCAATACACTGACTTTTAAATGGAAAGATAGTAGAGAAAGACAGTAAGAAAACACAAAGACACAAGAATTTTAATAAGGAGTTCACCCTATTCTCCAAGGCAGCATCTCCGGTCCAGCTCTCAGCGGTGGCCTTATTTTATTATGTCTTTAAGAAAAGAATTACAATGCAAGGACTCAATGTGAGTTCTCCTGAAGCAGGTTTGCTTGGTAGGGTGGTCCTTGGATTCCCCAAGCCACTGGAGTGCACAGACTCTTCTTCTTCCTACCAGCTCGGTGACCTTCTGGTCTACTGTGGAAAGAGCCAAATTTGTTGCTCAATCTGGACAGATCCTCTATGAGATGGCTTGAATTTCTCAAGCTTTGGTGCTCGACGCTACCGCTGGTCAACTCGGCCCTCTGTCTCTTTCTGCTTTTGCTTCACTGTCTTCTTTCTCTATGTAGTCCATCCTCCTCTCGAGATTCTAGTCTTTCCTCATCTCTCGGGGCTGTTATCCGACTGAATTGCTGTGTATTATGTATTTGTTCATGGCTTTTAGCTATTTGATCCAATTCCTATTCAGTTTCTCTTCCACCTCTGTCGATTCACCTTCTTCAGCTATGCTTGGAGTGTCCTGTTCAACATCAACATGAACGTTCAGGTAGTGGCCACATGTCCTCCTCTAAACGGCACCAACCTACTTCATGGGTTCATTTTCTTTAGTTACATCGTGGATGAAGTCTTTCCTCCATCATGGCAGTCAAATGGATTCCAAACCTTTACAAATTGTGGTGTATTCCTTCGTCAATTCCGCTTCTTTCATCGAGCTTGGTGTCAGCCGTCTGATCTAGGGCCTCCAGATCTGACGACATACGCACGCCCTGTGCGGTTGACTTGCTCAACCGATAATGCATGATCAACGATAGTTTTCTCTCACCTCCGCTTGCCATGCGTTGATCGATGTATGGGATTACTTCGGTTTCTCCAAAACTATTTACCATTTGAGGGCACCTCGAGCAATACCACTAGTTTCCAGAGTGCGGGTCTCGCCTTGTACGTTTGGTGCTTTTTTCCTTTTCCACCTGTGGTTCTCTAGTTCACCATGTGTCTGTGTGCTTGGGTTTCCCCCACTTTGGCCTTGTTTACCTCCTTATTTTCCCGATCTGGGGCTCCCAAGGGCTACTTTGACCTCTTGCGTAGTCTCCATGGGCCTCGGTCAGCGGGCTTTGATTGAAGTCCTCGTCATTCCACACTGGCTGCCATTGCCACTGGTTTAGGGGTGTTTTTCATTGTTGTTTTGGAATTATTTAGAGATTTGTCCCAACCTGAATAGTCATGGTTCTTTGATAGTCTTTTATGGATCCAATTTGGATCACAGCCTTCCCATTGAAAAAGCTTTTGGACCACCAAAATAAAATTGGTTTTCTTTCAAGCATCGACTAAGTGAGGATACTGTTGTCTCACTTGTCTAATCTCAATCCAATTTGCACTACTCGGCTTCAAACCTTTGAGTCCAATTCTGAGGTACTCAACATCTTCTTTGCACGTCATCCTCACCTTCCTATCCAAGATTGTGTCTTCTTGCAATTCATTAAGATATTCAGGTAGCAGGTCATCAATAGAAGGAAATTGACGTTGCTCTTCAGGATCCTCAATCATTGAAGGTTCAAACATTCTCAAGCAATCTGCATTTACGACTGAGTAGATGTGCATGTAAGTTGGTAGATCAGGGTAAAAAGCATTTTCACCAATTTTCTCAAGTATCCTAAAAGGTCCATACCTGATAGGCTTTAGCTTTTTACCTTCACCTTGCATCTTGTCCTTGCTGATATACAGCCAGACCTAGGCTCCAACTTGAAAACTATGCTCCATCTGATGCTTGTCATGCCTAGCCTTGTATTTGGCTGGGCTCTTTTCCAGCTGTTCCTGTACTGCCTGGTGGATCTCCTGGATCTGTTCAATGAACCTAGTTGCCTTGTCCACATCACTATCTCCATCAACCATGGTATCTTTACCAAAGACAAAATCCAAAGGTGACCTTGGTATCAAACCAAAACAGGTCTCAAAAGGAGATTTTCATGTAGAAGAGTGTTTGGCTCTATTGTAAGCATGCTACACATAACACAAATGTTCATCCCAAATCTTAGGATGTTTGCTACAATATCCCTTGAGTAACTTGATCACTATCCTGTTAACTACTTCTATCTGGCCATCGGTTTGTGGATGAAAACCTGTGCTATTCTTCAGTTGGGTCTCCATTAGTTCCCATAGACTTGACCAAAACTTTCCCACAAATTGGGTGTCTCGATCAGATACAATAGAAGTGGGTAATCCAAAATGAACCCATACATGTTCAAAGAATAATTTTGTAGTTTGTTCAGTTGTAATCTATTTATTACAATGTATCAAAATACACATTTTGCTAAACCTATCCACAACATCATATATATAATCATGGCCTTTCTTAGATTTAGTCAGTCCTCCAACAAAATCCATGGAAACACTTCCCCAAGGGTGAGAAGGAACTGGTAAAGGAGTGTACAAGCCTAGTTTTCTATTACTGGGTTTTCTTTTAGCACACATGGTACATCCTTTGACATACCTAGAAATTGTCTCATTCATTTTCGGCCAATAACAAAATCTTTGCAACTGTGCAACTATTTTACTTACCCCAAAGTGACTTGATATCAGAGAAGTGTGTACCTCTTTAATTATCTTTACTCTCTATGTTTGTGGAATGTAGAGTTTCCCACAGTGATATAAGAGTCGGTCCTTCACATGATAGTCCAATTCTTCTTCCTTTTTGCCTTGACTCAAAGTTGCATATACATATTTAAAGTCCATATCCTGAGCATATTGTTCTATGTAACTTTCATGTAGCACAGAATTATGCTTAAGTATGGTAGATGCATTTATAATGGGTCTAGATAACATGTCTGCAACCTTTTTGTGTATACCCTTTTTATATCTGATGACTAAATGAAACTGTTCTAGAAAACCCATCCATTTGTAATGCCTTGATTGTTGCAATTTAGTTTGGGAGTGTAGATATTGAAGTGGCTGATGATCAGTATGTATTACTGTCTCTTTGCCCATTAAGTAATGTTTCCACTTTTTCACACCCTAAACTAATGCATACAATTCTTCGTCATATGTAGGATAGTTAACTACTACAGGATTAAAAGTCTCAAAATTATAACATATGGGTTTATCGTGCTGTGTCAACAATGCTCCCATGGCATAGTCACCGGAATCAGTTTGGATTTCAAACAGTCTTTGTAGATCTGGCAGTGCTAATATAGGTGTTGTACTAATCTTTTCTTTCAAGGCATCGAAGGCTTTCTGATGTTTGCCTCCCCATTGAAACACCTTGTTCAATCCTGTCAAAGCATGTAAGGGAGCTACAATTGAGGAAAAACTAGAAATGAACTTCCTCCAATATTGTGCTACTCCTAAGAAGCTTCTTACTTCTGTAGCAGACTTGGGTTTAGGCCAATTCATAATGACTGCCACTTTATAGGGATCTATTTTCAATTCACCATTCCCTACTATATGACCCAAATAATTTAGAGATGTTTTCCCAAATTCACATTTTGAGAGTTTAACATAAATTTTTTCTCTTTTCAAAACATCTAATGTCTTCTTAACATGCTTTAAGTGTTCTTCCCAAGTTTTACTAAAAATTAGAATGTCATCCAGATACACAATAATAAAATCATCAAGAAAAGGTCTGAGTACTTCATTCATTAATCTCATGAAAATAGTAGGAGCATTGGTCAAGCCGAAAGGCATGACCAGCCACTCATACAATCCCTACTTTGTCTTGAAAGAAGTCTTCCATGCATCTTGCTCTGAAACTCTGACCTGATGGTATCCACTGTGCAAATCTAGCTTGGTAAAATAAACAACTTCCTTCAATTGATCCAAAAGATCATCTATGCAAGGAAGGGGATAATAGTTTTTTATTGTTATCTTATTCAATGCTCGGTAGTCAATGCACATTCTCCATGATCCATCTTTCTTTCTCACTAAAATGATTGGTGACCCACATGGTAATGTGCTAGGCCTGATGAATCCCTTCTTGAGCAATTCTTGCACCTGCTTCTTGATTTAAACATTCTCTAATGTAGACAACCTGTACATCCCAATGCTAGGCAATGGAATATCTTGCTACAAAATAATATCATGTACTATTTCCTTTTTGGGTGGCAGACCTTTAGGTTACTGAAACAGGACATCATACTCTAAAACAATGTTTTCTATATCAGCTTGCTGCTAAGCATTACAGCTCTCAAATACATTGGTTTTATTAGGTTTCTTTTCTTTTAAAACTATTAGCAAGAATTGTTTGCATTAATTTATCATTCTTTTCATTTGCCTAGAATTTATGAGAGTATAATTATTCATGAGCTTGTGAGCTCTTACAAAGTATTCAATTCCATCTTTAACAAGTAGATACTTGTTCTCAACTCTATAGAAAATAGCCTTTCTATCATACAAGTAAGTTCCTAAAACAATCCACATATATCAAAGGATTATGTCTAATTTAACCTATTACCATGCTTGACCCAAAAGAAAACTTGAGTTGCACTTTCTAGTACTTGTCGTTGTGCTTTTCATTCAAATCCTAATGGGTATGGTTTTTGTAGGTGTAGGCTAATCCCAATTTTTTTACATTGCTTCAGAAATCAAATTTACTTGTGAGCCACTATCAAACAAAGTATCAATCTTTTGATGTTTGGAAATAACTCGAATATTAAAAAGCTCATGTCTTTTTCTCTCATGTTGTTCATCAATAATAGTTTGAGCAGAATTACTAATAGATGCTTTAGAATTATTACCTTTTATACCTGTGGCTACAATGATTGTTTCATCTCCCAAGTCTAACCCCAAATCTTTCTGAATAGCTACAACAACCTTCTTCTTCTTGCCCTCGAACTTCTAAGGTCTCATCTCTGGATGCAGAATCCAACAGTGCTCATCATCATGCCCCTCCTTTTTAAAGTGAGTGCATAAAGCCTTGCCCTTCTGTGCAGTATTAGCCTTCCTTGTTTTCCATTTCTACTTTCTTTTCTCCTTGCTCTTTCTTACAGTGGGTTGGGATGGTCCCCCAACTTCTGTATTTCCATTATTTCCTCTAGCTTCTAGATGAGTAGCTTGTATAGATACCTCATCTATACTAGTGGGATTAAACATGAGGATGGTATGCCTCATGTAGCTATGTAGACCACCAATGTACTTCAAAAGAGTCTCTGGTGAGTCTAATGTGATACCCAACATCAATGCTCTCTTTCTGAACTCTTGAGTATACCCTTGCACACTTTGCCCTTTTAACTGTCGAAGAGTTTTCCAGCTCATCATGGCTTGTTGTATGTAGGCCAATGGATAGAACTTCTTCTTGATTACAAAAGAAAATTCACTCCATACAAATATGGTCTTACCATGTCTCTTCATATTAGCTTTGTTTCTACCTTCCCACCAAACCAAGGCAGTGTCTCTTGGGCGTAGGCTTGCCAGCTAAATTTTACTCTTGTCTGAGTTGATGTTCTGCACCTTGCAATACACATGAATTTGTCTAATCCAATTGTCTAACTTTTTAGCATTTAGCTCTCCATTATATATAGGCAAATCAAATTTAACATCTAGCTTAATCAAATATTATTTCTTAGTATGCACAGGGCTATTAGGAGGTGTGAGAAAGTTTTCCTCTTTCCCTTTTCCTTTTGAGTGGTCATGCGAATGAGGCTCAACTTCTTCTTTATTTTGTTTAGAGCCTAATGAATCTTCATCCTTATGCTTTCTAAAGTCCCTATACATTTCTTCTACCGTAGACTTTATAGCTAGGAAACTCTCTAGGAATTGAGGGTCTAGCCCCATAGAACCTTCCTTTCACATTATCTTCTGAGAATAGACTCTCCCAATTTCAGAAGTAGCTTCCACCAACTCTACTTCTCCTAAATTGAGCTTTGATCTCATGAGCATTCACAGCTAAACCAACACAAGCTTTTCTAACCTTACAACCTAAAGATCTGATACTACTTGATCTGATATTCACCCTATGAGTGACATCAATTGAAGATTTATTAAACAAAGGTATTACAGACTCATGTATTGTGTGTGGATTGTGTTATTTAAGCAACAGATCGATCAGATTGCCAATACACAGACTTTTAAATGGAAAGACAACAAAGAAACACAGTAAGCAAACACAAAGACACAAGAATTTTAGTAAGGAGTTCACCCTATTCTCCAGGGCTACGTCTCCAATCTAGTTCTCAGTGGTGGCCTTGTTTTATTGTGTCTTTATGTAGAGAATTGTAATATAGGGACTCAATGTGAGTTCTCCTAAAGCAGGTTTTCTTGGCAGGGTGGTTATTGGAGTCCCCAAGCCACTGGTGTACAGAAACTCTTGTTCTTCTTACCAACTGTGTGACCTTCTAGTCTACAATGGAAAGAGCCAAATGTGTTTCTCAATCCAAACAGATCCTCTATGGGATGGCTCAAATTTCTCAAGCTTTGGTGCTCGACGCTTCCATTGGTCAGCTCGACACTCTATCTCTTTCTGCTTTTGCTTCACTGTCTTCTTTCTCTATGTATTCTATCCAACTCTTGGAATTCTAGTCTTTCCTCATCTCTCGGACTGTTCTCCGACTAACTTACTGTGTATTCTGTCTCTATTCATGGCTTTTAGCCATTTGATCCAATGCGTATTTAGTTCCTCTTCCGTCTTTGTCGAGTCACCTTCTGCAGCTGCACTTGGAGTTCCTTGTTGGATGTCAACATGAACGTTCAGGAAGTGGCCACATGTCCTCCTCTAAACAGCACTACCCTACTTCATTGGTTCATTTTCTTTAGTTAAATCATGGATTAAGTCTTTCCTCCACCATGGCAGTCAAACATATTCCAAACCTTTACAAATCACAGCGTATTCCTTCATCGATTTCGCCTCTTTCATCGAGCTTGATCTCAGTCGTCCGATCTGGGGCCTCCTGATCTGACACCATACACATGCCCCGTGTGGTTGACTTGCTTGACCGATAACATGTGATCAATGGCAATTTCTCTCACCTCCACCTGCCATGTGTCGATCAGTGTATGGGATCACTTTGCTTTCTCCAAAATCATTTACCATTTGATGGTGCCCCGAGAAATACCACCACTTTCCAGAGTGTGGGTCCTGCCTTGTACATTTGGTGCTTTTTTCCTTTTCCACCCATGGTTCTCTGGTTCACCAAGCCTCCATGTGCTTGAGGATCCCCACTTTGGCCCTATTTGCCCAGCAATGCACAATTAGCGCTAAGCACTAATCATGCATCAAAAGCCTCCTTATTTTCCAGTGCTAATCAAGCATCAAAAACCTCCTTATTTTCCTAATCTGGGGCTCCGAGGGGCTACCTTGACCTCCTACGCAGTCTCCATGGGCCTCAATCAGCGCACTTTGACTGAGGTCCTCATCGTTCCACACTGGCTGCCATTGCCACTGGTTCAGGGGTGTTTTTGATTGATATTTTGGAATTCTTTAGAGATTTATCCCAACCTGAACAATCATGGTTCTTTAACAATCTTTTATGGATCCAATTCAGATCACTTTGACTCTATTTCATCTATTTTACTTGGTTTCCATATCGATTTACTGTAGTAACTTTATAGTAAACCTATCATTTTTCCCCACCATTCACCTTTAGGTAATTTCATCCCTAGAATTTTTTTTATAGATCTCATCAGCCTTGATGTACTTGGCAAAATTTGGCTTATTGACAAATAGGTTCTTTATCTCATGTTCTATAAAAAATAGATTTTCCAAACTATCATATAATACCTTTCCAGTCAGTAGAGCTTTTACCCCTAAAGTACTAGCTTGGTTGTTGGCCAACTTGTTTAATCTTTAAATGTAATCCTCCTGAGTCTTTAGCTTGTCATGGATTACCAAAGGACTGGGAAGTCCTTTTTCCCTTAAAATACCATACTTTGTCATAAATCTATCAATGTCAGCATGGATTCTTTGGCATCTTTTCTCTAGATTGAGCATCAGATTCCTTTTGGTTAGAATCTTCTTAATTTCTATAATAGTCGATGTTCTATCCTCAATACCCAGTTGATCTAACTGATACCTGTTTTTACTGTTCAAAAATTCTATCAACAGGTTGGCCTCTTCTGGTTTTTCTCCCAACTCTTCTATTGTTTTATGAATTGCTCCGATGGCCACTTTCACCAGTTCAGTTTGCTCAAAAATTACTTGAATAGATGGCCAAACATCATTGGTAGAGTCAATGATGTTGGCCCAGAGCATTTCCTTCATATCTCCTAGTGGCTTTTGCAATGTCAAGTCCTTTTCAAGGACCTTTATCCTTTCTCCCATTCCTTGATTCATCTACACTTCTTCCTTCTGTTCTATCTATGCAAGTTTACAATCAGTCTCCAAACTTGACACTTTTTCTAAGCTTCTTAAGCCTAGTAGCCTGGATGCTCATTTCCTCCATGGCTTTTACTAATTCAACTGTCTTTTCTATGGATGTCCCTATGCTTGTTGATGCATTTGTGACATACCTGTGACTGGCATAGTTGTAGTTGGTGGAACTGTTGGTGCTAATGAAGTAGCCAACGTGGAGGGTACTGTTGTAGAGACTGTAAGAATTACAGTATGAGGAGTGGTGGCCAACTCTCTCTGTCTAGACTGTATCAAGTTATCTAGCTCTTTCATTGTTTCTTTTAGTTGTTCGTTCATCTTATGGACTAAGTCCATAAGCTCTTCTTCCTTCTGAGTTTCCAATACTTCAGCTGTCTACGGATGATGAAGAGAAGAAATTTTGAGTTGTTTTTTTAGTGCAGCTATGTCATCATTTTTCTTTTTAATAAGATTTTCTGTAGCTTTCACATCCTTGGGATCATGCCCCAGTTCTACAACTAAGTCCTCTAAGGACTTTATTCTGGTATCTTTGGCCTGCGAAGGGGCCTTCTCTAACTGGAATTGCACTGATATATTATTCAGAAAACTTTTGTTGGCATTATGAGACAGGTGTTATCCTTGATGGAAACTCACTCAAAGGTATGATATAGGTGGTGGCAACTCAATCAGATGACAGATCATAGTACAGTAGGTGAAGAGAGAGGTATACGCAGGTTAACCTTAATGAAAGTGCGTATACACATGGATGAGGAAAACAAAAGGTGCATATACGTACACACGTAGGTTCATAGAAGGAAAGGCGCGTACATTTTGGAAAACTAATTTTTGGTATGTGGTATTTGGTCCATGGTATTTTGGTATTGGTCCATGGTATTGACCCCAGGTATTGGGTCCAAGGTATTGGTTCTACATGGTTTTGGACCATGGTATTGAGAAAGGCCTAAACCTATATAAGGAGAAGATCATTAGGCCAAGGAGGGTGGAAGTGCAAGGATTGAATATCTGATGAAGTGTGAGATCTAGTACGCTGGTTATGGGTTTGTGATGCTTAGTTTGATCTAAATCAAGGATGCACCTACGCATTTGATGATGGATCAGGATCATAAGGCTTGTAATGTATTATGATTATGTGGTTTGATCATGGATAGACTAGATTTGAATTATTGACACATGTTTTATTGTATGAATGTTATGATCTAGGTATAACTGATGTATGGAACAACTGCAAAGTTATGAGTAAATATTTGCAGACCTATACGTGGGTTGGCTTTGGTAAAAGCATGTATGTATGCCGGTTTGGTTCATCATAGTAGCGTATACATTATGAGATATGATATTTGAAGTTGCAGTTGGATCTGGTTATTGTTGTGGTGTTCTGGGTTCAGAATTGGTGTCTGGTTACTATTACTGTTTTCTGGTTACAACATTCTTAGCAGTGATTGGTTGATTCAGTATTGGTTTGTACAAAGGAGATTGGTTGATGCAGATATACTTGAAGTTTGATTGATGTTATTCATGGATCTAGTCTGAAAATTTATGAAACGTGGTCCCTGGAAGAAAAGAGAAGGTTGTAGCCTTCTGTAGGTTAGCACCTACGTACTAGTACCTTAGCTAGTACAAGAGCTAAGGGGGTTGTAGCTCCCTTCCAATAGAAACTGGAAAACGAGAGAAGGTTGTAGCCTTCTGCAGGTAGAAGCCTGCGTACTGGTATAAGACTGTACCAATACATAAATATTGTAAAAAGAAGTTTCTTATTAAAGGAAGATAGAGATGAATTGCAGTAGGTGGTTTTCACACACATTCGGTTTCCACCTTATATCATGGTGTTCATGTGTGTTGCTTATGTGTGATGATCTATTCTATTTTACTGCTCTGGTTTACTATTCATATGGTTAACAATGTTCTAATGCACTCATTAAGGATCAACTAACTAAATCATAAAGTTTACTGGATATACGCTTATTGCATTACACACAGTTGCATATACACGTAGTTTTCCTTAACTGAAGTAGTGTATATGAATCTGAATAGGGAAATGAAAAAGTTATATTGATTTGATAATACTGATTCACCCCCCCCCCCCCTCTCAACATTATTTCCAACAATTGGTATCAGAGCAGGTCCTTTGGTAGAAGCTTGATCACATGAAGGAGATCCGTAGAACAATGGGAAAGAAAGCGCATCAAAAGAAGAAGACAACTCAAAGGAACAATGACATCCTGCCATTGAATGGAAGCAAGTATTCAAATCCTAAATCACCTTAGATTGAAGATGGACAAGCAAATGAAGCATCAAATAAAATCTTAGATCAACAAGATCTACCTAGCAAAAGGGAGAGTGCCCTTAAAGAAGAAATTATCAACTTAAAAGCTCAATTGGAATGTGCCTTCAGAGTTCATCAAATGCTGCAAGAGCTAAATGAAGAACAAGAAAAGGAGATTCTCAAAATAATTCAACAAGTGGAACAAGGAAGAAAGTCTCAAGAAATTTTGAAGAAGCAATGTCTGGAAAAGGAAGAACAGCATCAGGTTGAGGTAAATATGTTGAAAGGTAAATTGGAAGAAAAGGATAAACTATTACGATTTCAAGACAGTACTAAGATTTTGGATGATATTCTTAGTAGTCAAAGGTCACCTGCTATCAAAACTGGTCTTCGTTTTTATGAATCTGTTGAAGGTGAATCTAGATCACAAGGTGAGGCAAGGAACTCTAATGAGAAATCTGAATTGATCAATAAGGAAATGAGAAGACAACCCCATCAACAGCCATGTAAAGAAATTCCTTAAAGAATATCCTTTAACTATGGAAGTGATAGACAATTATTTCCTCCAATGAATAATGTTGAATGTTATGTATGTCATAATCTTGGACATGTTGTAGCCAGATGCAGAAGTAGAGTGGTTCAAGACCATCACACAGAAAGATCATCACGTTTGAGGTACCTTAAGGGATATTGTTTTGCTTGCAATATGTTTGGTCACAACGCCATTGACTGTTTTAGGAGGAATATGAAACATGTAAGATGTTATGCATGTAACAAGCTTGGACATATAGCAAAGGAATGCAGGAGAATATTTTGGACACCATACCAAGAGGAGAAAACATCATCACAGTTAAAGATATGGAAGAAAAAGGAACTATAGCTAGAAAGATGTGGCATAACAGAGTACACAGACATGACAGAATCAGAGGAAGCTGGAAGTGTGTAACATTAGTATTCTAACTCTCATACGCATGTTTCATGAAGACAAGTCATGTATATACGCGAGTTAAATGTTGCACAGTCACGTATATGATGTTCTGAAAAAAACAGTAGTACAGAAGTCTGATATGGTTCAGTCATTGTTTGATGATGGCATGGCACAGGTTCAAGGGGAGAATATACTTCAAATAATGCATTGTTGGCATTACGGTTAGAATTCTTTGGTGATGATGCTTATGTGGCTAAATGATACATCTTGTTGGTTGATCAAAAGAATGGTATTGCAGGTTACAGGACTGGATGTTGATGCTTATGGTGCAGATCATATATGACCTTGCATGTGCTCAGGGGGAGCATGGATGGATTGGTATATCTTGGCATATACAAAGGGGGAGGTCAATCAAAGATTTCAACAGGTACTCAGGGGGAGTATGGATAGCAGAAGGTATACCAATGGAGAGAACTTCTTGGTCTACCCTTTGCCCTTGATGTCAAAGGGGGAGAGTGACTTGGTGTGCTGGTTGCCATCAAGTCCAAAGGGGGAGATTGTTGGCATTATGATACAGGTGTTATCCTTGATGGAAACTCACTTAGAGGTATGATACAGGTGGTGGCAACTGTTATGAAACTAGCTCAAGAAAAGATAGAAAAGATAGATCAATGCCTTAGAATTCAGCCTCCTCGAGGGGGCAACCTCCTTTACATTACATAAATGAACAATTCTTTGATGATACAAATGACAAAACCTCCTTTCTATATATAGGAGTC